>JAJOOS010025908.1:0-13960 GCA_029582725.1 Solanum chiquidenum
AAAAGAGAGAAAACAATGAATGTAGGTTAAAAAAAAAGTTTCGATACAACGTAAAAAAAAAGTGTGTTAATGAATTTAAATACAAGATTAAAAAAGTAAGATTTTTTTTTAAAAAAATTGAATTTTTTTATTTTTTTAAAAAAAATTATTTTTTAATTTTTTTTAATTAAAAAATAACATTTACACACGTGGCGGGCGAGTGTGTACAAACACAACCAACTTGGGTGGCTGAACGTGCCACATCAACACAAAAGGTGCACAAAAATACAAAAAAAATGAGTTCAGGGGGGTAATAGGACCCTAGTTAAGTTTAGGTGTGTCTCTGGGATTTCGGTCATAGTCTAGGGGGGTACTTATGCATTATCCCGGTTATTATCTACTATTTTAAATGCTTTATATAAATTGCATCCTTATTGTTGTTTTATACTGCTTCGAGTTGGGTATCCTTGAGTTGAGGTTGAGTTGAATAGAGTTGAGGTGAGTATGTTTCCTTCTTTCCAAGTTCAAGTTTTTATGTTATGCTCACTATTCCCCTTACATGCTCGTACATTGAATGTACAAATGTCATTTGGCCTGCATCATATCATTTCATGATGCAAATACAAGAGATCAGGGTCATCAATAGGCAATTCGTTGATACCATCTACAATTCGAGCTAGCTTTGATGAGTCTCCTTGCTTCCGGAGGATCCCTCATTTATTTCTTCTAGTTATTCTAGTTTTGTTAGGATGATCGGGGATCCTGTCCCGAAATCCTTCATAGTATTAGAGGCTTCATATATAGATAGAGAGTATTAGTTCATGAGACTTTTTTTTATTTCCAGTGGTTAATGTCTAAAGACTTGACTTGCCTCTTTGGCTAGTGAATGCTTATTTTCTTAAATATTTTGAGTTACCATTTTAGACAGTTGAGTAAAGTTTACTTTTCAATTTATCTTTTATTGAGTAAGTCTTCCGCTGAGATTGGAGCCAGGCAAAGGGTTCGCTTGGGGCAGCAATGGTTCTCGAGTGTCGGCCACGTCCAGGGTGTAAGCTCGGGGCGTGACAAATAACTTGTGAATTCATGAGAAGAGTGTTTAACACAATTTACACTTCTACCAGATTATTATTAATAATAATAATAATGCATGCACTCATGACAAGAGTGCTTTACAAAATGAATCTCTCTCTAGAGAGAGCATGGGACATGCGTGCAACACACGTGCCCATAACTAGTAAAAATATAGTCAAGAAGAACCTGAGTACTTTATCACATATCAAGAATATCCTTAATTTGTATTCGAGGATGCTTCATTTATAAAGAGTGAATTAATTTTAAATAAAACAATCCCACAGATTTGATAAACATAATAGGAGAAAAAAAGTTGAATCATTACTTAATTATACAAGACTCAAACATAAGAAACAAATTGTTACCCTTAATGGACAAATTTTCCTTCTAAATGCATTTTTACCAACAAAATTTCAGCTCAGCTTCTATAGCTACTTCAAGTCAATGTTCAATATTAATCGAATCAGATAAACATGCTCAAACATAACTAATTATCCTTAAATAAAAATAGGTTAGTGTGAATTTTCATTTTTGTTATTGCTAACCTTTAAGTAGTTCTGTTATATTATTATGCTTACTTATAATGTAGTTTGTTTTTCCTTTACATTATTATTTAGAGTATGTTTTCATGTATCAATACCAACATAATTTGGACTTTTAATATCAATGACAAAATTTTGCTAACTACAATTAATTTTGTTCATTAATTGTTAGTGTATTTGTGATTGAGAGATATAACATTCCTTTTTAAGTACATTTTTTATCAAACAAATTTTACTCAATTAGTTTTAAAAAATTATATATAATGTACATTCAATAATTTTTAATATATATATACATACATATATATACATACATATATATATATATATATATATATATATATAATGTGATCTACACGTGAAAAACACATATACTTAACTAATATTTTTTCCCTTTAAAAAAGAATGACTTACTTTTTTAGTGTACTAAAAAAAGAATGACCCATTTGCTTTTTTGGAAACACTTTAATTTCAACTTTCCACAAGACATGTCTAATACCTGAAGTCATTTTTTTTGTATTTCTGTACACCTTTTGACTTGTGGCGCACTCTATGACTCCATGTCGTTGAGGCGTGTGCAAGATATTTGGATGCCACCTAAGCCAAAAAGGTGTAGAAAATTACAAAAACAATGGGTTTGGGGGGGGGGGTAATAGGACCTTAGTTTAGTTATCGTGTGTCTCTGAGATTTCGGTCATAGTCCCCATCTGTTTTTATAGTAAAGTTATATGAATTTAGACCTTGAAATAAACAATTCATTCAACATCAAAATTGATTTAGAGCATGATTGGATTGTAATATTATAAGTGTTTTAAGCTCAAATAGCTTTTAAGCACTTGGTATGATAATTTGTTTTCTTGATCAATGATTTTGAAAGATAGGACACATCTTTCAGTCATTTAAAAATTTGAGTGTGCAAATATATTTCTGTTTTAAGACACATGATTTCTTCTTGAAAACGACGTACATATGACACATTTAGGCTTAATATCTCTTAATGAATATGAATTTCTCTATACAAAGAGTAAGCTCTAAAGAGTTATGTTGTTAATCAAGATATTGTAATTAAAATAGTATTTACTAAGGTTAATACTTAAGAACACACAAATCTATCAATTTATCCCCAAACAAATTGATGCAAGATCGACATCTTAGTCCCTCGGTCAACTGGTAAACATAACAACACTTTTCATTAAGGGAAAATTGTTTTTGTACTCGTTACAACCCAAAATTTGAGGTCATGATGGTACACACCCAAAATTCAACTCGGTCTATAAGCCAAGGAATCCAACTCAAGAATTATCTCAAATGTTGCGGAAAAGAAGGTAAACGCACATATGTGACTTCAAAAACAACGTCATACCATAAAAGAAGAAAATTTGAGATACATAAAAAAAATTCCCAAAATCTGGTGTCATAAGAATTAAAAGGCATTCTAATACAATATCTGAATTCAAAATTCAACACTTGTCTTTGAAATATACATAAAGACATAAATAAAAGATTAATCTTGAATGATAAGCAAAACAAGGATCTCACCACAACTTTGAAGCTCAAACATTGCACAATTAATTTTGTCTTCTCATTTACCACTCATACTAAGGGCTGCAACAAAAGTTACAAAAGTAGGGGTGCGTAAGATTCACTTTCACTCAGTAGGTTAGGCCGACTGGATAAAGTAGAATACTAATACTTATGAAATAAACTATGAAACGCTTCCACCTACTTCAAATCCCCAAAACTCGAATCATAGTATACACCCATACACGGAAAAATAGTTCAAGAAGATCATTTGAAAAATGTTCATGTCATTTAAAGAAATGATATTACTAGCTCAAGCCCCTAACTCGGGCATTTCTGTGATGACCCTGTAGTCATTTTCGGGTAAATGCATTATTTTTTGTCATTTAGAGTATTCCTATAATGACCCCAAGAAATTGATGACTTTCTGGGATCGATAACTCGGTCAACTGGTCATTCATTTGATTTTTTATCTAAGTTTCTGTGTTTTAGAGATTTTGAAACATGAATAGTTGAATTGAGTCAAATTTTTAGGAAGATAGTCTGCAATCATGATGATTATGTTAGCTCATGAACAATGAGTTTGGTCTAGAAATACCTTTCTTGTGGTTCCCAAATCTTTTGGGCTAATATAAGCCCCTTGTTGATTTTTACTAAAAATGGAGTTTTGGTGTGGGATCCACTTTTGTTGAGATTACCTTGATTGGAAGTTTCGACTACTCCATTAAGTTGGGAATGTTTAATTTTGTGGTTTTGCATATGTCATTTTCATGCATGAGGTTCTAATCCAATCTCAAGCACTTGAGCAGAGTCTGGGAGACATAGCTTTAAATTTCGTGTGCATGATGATTGTTCCTACACTTTTGCGGACGTGGCGTCGCTTTTGTAACACCCCACAACTTCTAAGCAAAGATTCATACCATGCTTTGTATGTGAATAGGCTCGAACACGATGATTTCTAAGTTGTAGACATATGTTAAGATCATTTACTAAGTGTAGTAAGTGTATAAGTCAGGACCTAAAACCGGGACATGATGTCGCGTAGTACAACGCCTGAATAGGCCCGCTTAAACCAAAAATTAATAGATGCTGAATACAACAACTTAAGTAATAGTAAATAATAATAGATGGAAACATAAATAGAATATAGAAAATGTGCAATATCATAAATTTTTCGTGCAATACAAAATATACAAAGAGTCCCAAAAGTGAACAAGATGAAAAACTAACACAAGTCCTAACCCCGGACCTGATGTCATCTATATAGGAGCTAATAATTATAAAAAAAAGTTATATGTATAAGAGAACATACTAAGCAAAATAAAATAGCATAAGTCAGTACAAAAGAAACAAAGCAACAAGTCTCTAAAAACTGGGAGATCACCACGATCCAAGTATGTGACGGTCAAGGTAGATCCAACGCTCAGTGAGGGTGGCTCGTACTGTGAGTTGCATTAAAAAAATGCAGAAGTACAGTATGAGTACTATAACACAGGGTACTTGTCACGACCCAAGGTGGCCCCTAGACGTAACATGGCGTATAGGACACCGAGAGGCCCTACACAAGCTACTTAGCATTCATCATACAAGAAAATAGAATAAAGAGATTAAAAGGAAGTTTCAACATATAAGAGTTTTATAGAGAAAAAGGGAAATATAAACCTCGTCTCAAAGCCATTTAGTATATAAGAGTATATCAGGGCGTAGCCCATACATCAAGTTCCAAAACTGAAAGAAAGGACAAAAGGCGAATCAATCTCGGTCCTCAGAATATGAGAGCTTCAATCTTCTATATGAGATCCTTAGCCACGGAAATGTGAATATGTAAAGTCGGTCCCTACATTTGGGAAAATATAGGCAAGAGTATGCGTTAGTACAAGATATGTACCAAGTATGATAGTTATGCATAAAACATTTGAAGACATTAGAAAAGGGACATTTTCATAAAGTGCAACGACCAAGCTTAACATTAGCCTGGTCAATTACATGTTCATGAAATGTCCCCTTTTAACATGATTTAAGTGTTTTATGTATGGCTATCATACTTGGTACACTATTTTGTACTAACGTATACTCTTGCCTACATTTTTCCCAATTGTAGGGTCCGATATTCAGGGTTCTCAGTTTTGTGGCTAGAGTTTGGCTTGGTTGATTTCCTGAGCTTTGGTGAGGCCTCATGCTTCAAGGATGGAGTTATATTGTTTTCAATTTCTGTCTTACTTTTTAGTTTTCGACATGACGATGGGCTAGGCCCAATTTCATTCTATTATATTAGATGGCTAAAGAGACAAAGTGTCTAGACTTCCGCTTTACTTTTATAAAATGTTTGGACTTGAAATATTGTCTTTACTCTTATGTTCTATTTCTTATGTTATGAATGCTAAGTGGCTTGTATGGGGACTCTTGGGTTCTTATACGCCATGTTACATCAAGGATGTACCCTTGAGTCATTACAAACTTGGTATCAGAGCATAAGGTCTAGAATGGTCCTAGGATGTCTCATAAGCAACGTCTTCTAGAGTCTCATTCATGAGTATGAAGCGCACCACATTTATGAATGAGAAGCTAGAAGATGTTTAGGAAACTCTACTTCTTTCATTACTCTAAAGTCGTGCCATAGAGTTTAACTCTATAAGGTCTCTCTCCTAATCCTTATTTAATAATCTACATCATATGGCTACTCGAAAAGCTTATGCTAGAAGGAATGTGAGGGAGAATGCGGAACAAGAATCTCCTCCCCAAGCTCCTCAATTTTTGACCGATCCTTTGGCCGAGAAAGTGACTAATTTGGAGTTTAGGGATGCTTTCCAAGTGTTGGCTCAAGCCATGACGATCCAAGCCAATATGGAGATTGTAGTTCCCGTGAACCCAATTATGGGTACCGCGGCTTCTAGGGTGAGGGACTTCAGTAGGATGAATCCTTCGGGTTTTCATGGTTCTAAGGTTGAGGAAGATCCTCAAGAATTCATTGATGAGGTCTACAAGGTATTGATGATCATAAGGTGAAGCCGGTGGAAAAGTCATAATTGGTCGATTATCAACTAAAAGGTGTTGGTCAAGTATGGTATATCCAATGGAAAGAAGGGAGACCGGATGATTTTTGTCCTCTTGATTAGGAGAAGTTTAAGGTTGCCTTTCTTGGTAGGTTCTTTCCCCTTGAGATGAGGTAAGCAAAGGTTCTTGAGTTCATCAACCTTCGTCAAGGAAATATGAGTGTGACAGAGTATGCTTTGTAGTTCACACAATTGTCAAAATATGCTCTAACTTTGGTTGCCGACACTAAGGCAAGGATGAGAAGTTCGTTTCGGGTGTGTCCGAAATGGTGGTTAAAGAGTGTCGTACCGCCATTCTCATTGGTGACATGGAAATCTCTCGTCTCATTGTGCATGGAGAACAAATCAAATAGCATAAACTTAAGGAAAGGTCTAGGGAGACAAAGAGGGCTAAAACCGGTGATGGAAATCTCTCTCATGCAAGCTTCGATGGACATGGTCGTCCTAGATTTCGACAAAGGTTTTCCGGTCAAGGTTCCTCCAATGCTCCTCCTAAGTTCAACAAATATAGGGTGTCTAACCCTAATCCTCAAGAAGGGAATAGTAGTAGATCTTCATTGCCTATGCCTACTTGTGTTAAGTGTGGAAAAAACACGAGGGTAAGTGCCTAGCCAGCACGGATGTTTGCTTTAGTTGTGATAAAAGTGGTCATAAGATGAGGGATTGCTCAATGCTTACGGATAAGGGAAGAGAGGGCAAGAAACATCCTCCTATTGGTCCAGGTTCCAATGCTCCTAAGCAAAACTAATTTTATGCACTTCAGACTCGTGGTGAACAAGAGCGTTCTCCCGACGTGGTTACCGGTATGTTGAAAGTTTTCCAACTAGATATTTATGCTTTACTTGATCCTAATGCTACCTTGTCTTTCGCGACGCCATATGTGTCTATGAGGTTTGATGTTCTCCCAGATGTGTTGTTAGATCCCTTTTTCTATCTCTACTCCTGTTGGTGATTCTATTGTGGCTAAGAGGGTCTATAGAAAGTGTCTTGTTTCCTTGTCCCATACAGTTACTCTTTTTGACTTTGTAGAGCTTGATATGCTATAGTTTGATGTTATTCTTGGTATGGATTGGTTGCATTCATGTTATGTTTCTACTGATTTTAGAACCTGAGTAGTCAAGTTTTAGTTTCCTAATGAGCATATCCTAGAGTGGAAGGGGGAAATTCTATGCCTAGGGGTCAGTTTGTTTCATATCTTAATGCTACAAAGATGATTTCTAAGGGTTGCTTTTACCATTTAGTTAGGGTGAGAGATGTGGATTCTGAAACCCTACTCTTGAGTCGGTCCCCATTGTGAATGAGTTTTAGGAAGTATTCCCTGATGATCTACCTGATACTCCTCCCGAAAGGGAAATAGACTTCGGTATTGACCTTTTCCCAGATACGCAATATATTTCTATTCCTCCTTACCGTATGGCTCCGACAGAGCTAAAGGAGTTGAAAGAACAATTGAGGGATTTGTTGGATAAGAACTTCATCCGACCAAATAAATCCCCATGGAGTGCTCCAATTTTGTGTGTTAGAAAGAAGGATGGTTCTCTTCCTATGTGTATCAACTATCGTCAGTTCAATAAGGTGACCATTAAGAATAAGTATCCCCTTCCAAGGATAGATGATTTGTTTGACCAACTTCAAGGAGCAAGGTATTTCTCTAAGATTGACCTTCGGTTGGTTATCACCAATTGAGGGAGAAAGAAGATGATATTCTAAAGACAACTTTTCAAACTCAGTACGGTCATTATAAGTTTTTAGTGATGTCGTTTCATTTGACTAATCCTCAGGCATCATTCATGGATTTGAGGAATAGGGTGGTTAGACACTACCTTAATATGTTTGTGATTGTGTTCATTGAAGATATTTTGATTTATTTGAGAAGTGAGCATGAACATATTGATCATTTGAGGATTGTGTTGCAAGTTCCTTGCTAAGGTTGGTGGCTTTTCTTTGCCACATTGTTTCAAGTAAGGGTATTGAGGTAGACCTCATCAAGACGAATGCAGTCAAGAGTTGGCCTAGACCTCTAACCCCTTCGGATATTAGAAGCTTCTTGGGTTTTGCTGGTTACTATAGAAGGTTTGTTGAGGGGTTTTCTTCTACTTTCTCTCCTTTGACGGCTTTGACTCAAAAGAAGGCTAAATTCATATGGTCTGAAGCATGTGAAAAGATTTTCCAAGAGTGTTGTGTTGACTTTACCAAAAGGGACAGATGATTTTGTGGTTTATTGTGATGCTTTTATAATTGGGTTGGGATGTGTGCTTATGAAAAATAGGAAAGTTATTTACTATGCTTCAAGGCAACTTAAGATTCATGAGAAGAATTATCCTACCCATGACCTTGAATTAGTGGCGGTTGTATTTTCCTAAAAGATTTGGAGGCATTATTTGTATGGTGTTAATTTTGATGTTTTTGCCGACCACAAGAGTTTCCAATATGTGTTTAGTTAGAAAGATTTGAATCTTCGCCAAAGATGGTGGCTTGAGTTATTGAAAGATTATGATATGTGTGTTCTCTATCACCCTGGTAAGGCGAATGTGGTGGCGGATGCTCTAAGTCGGTTATTTATGAGTAGTGTTGCTCCTATAGAGGATGAAAAGAAGGAAGTGGTTCGAGATGTTCATAAATTAGCCCGGTTGGGCGTCCAACTATTAGACTCTACCAAAGGTGGTGTTATGGTTCACAATGGCTCTGAATCATCTTTTGTGGCAGATGTGAAAGCCAAGCAAGGTTTTGATCCAATTTTGGTTGAGTTGAAAGAAGCGGTGCTTAAAAAGTCCATAGAGGTTTTCTCCCAAGGGGGAGATGGTGTGCTTAGATATCAAGGTAGTTTGTGTTTTCTTGATGTGGATGACTCGAGGGAACATATCTTTTCAAAAGCCCACAATTCTCGATATTCCATTCACCTGAGAGCCACCAAGATGTACTATGACTTGCAGGAAGTCTATTGGTGAAATGGGATAAAGAAGGACATTAAGGGATTTGTGGCTAAGTGTCCTAATTGCCAACAAGTGAATGTTGAGCATCAAAAACTGGAAGATTTGTCCCAAGACATTGGTATTCCTACTTGGAAGTGGGAATATTTAAATATGGACTTCATAGTAGGGTTGCCACGTAACCAGAGACAACATAATTAGATTTGGGTTATAGTAGACCGAATGATGAAATTGTCTCATTTTATTCCTATCAAGATTTCCTATTCGGCGGAGGATTATGTTAAGTTGTTTTTGAGGGAAATGGTAAAGTTGCATGGGGTGCCTTTATCCATTATCTCCGATCATCGTACTTAATTCACTTATCAGTTTTGGAAGTCTTTCCAAAAGGGTCTTAGTACTCGTGTTAAGCTTAGTACAACATTTCACCCCCAAACCGATGGGCAAGCAGAGCGTACTATCAAAATTTTAGAAGACATGTTGAGAGCTTGTGTGATTGATTGGAAGGGTAATTGGGATGACCATTTTCCATTGATTGAGTTCGCTTATAACAATAGCTATCACTCGAGTATTGATATGGCTCCATTTGAGGCGTTGTATGGTAGGAGGTGTAGATATCCTATAGAATGGTTTGAGGTGGGTGAAATTGCCCTAATAGGTCTCAAATTGGTACATGAGGCTATAGAGAAAGTTCAACTAATTAAAGAAAGGTTGAAAACGGCTCAAAGTCGACAAAAGTCATATGTTGATGTTAGAAGAAGAGATCTTGAGTTTGATATGCATGATTGGGTTTACTTAAAAATCTCACCCATGAAAGGTGTAATGAGGTTTAGTAAGAAAGGGAAGCTTAGTTCCTCATATGTTGGCCCATATCAGATTTTGAGGTGCGTTGCTAAAGCTGTTTATCAACTACAATTGCCTGATGAGTTGGCATCGGTGCATCCGATTTTCCATATCTCTATGTTGAAGAAATGTGTTGGTTATCCGGCATACATATTTCCATTATAAAGGTTGGAAGCTAAGGATAATCTTTCTTATTAGGAAGTTCCGGTTGAGATTTTAGACCGGCAAATCAAGAAGTTGAGAAATAAAGAAGTTGCTTCCGTGAAAGTGTTATGGAGGAACCATTTAGTTGAGGGTGCTACGTGGGAGGCCGAGGCCAATATGATGTCCCAATATCCTCATATTTTTCCTTCTACTCCTACTCTAGATTGAGGTAATGAGTTCCTCATGGTTTGTTCTTTATTTTGGAGTCAGCTGTGTTTTAGATATTTCCATGATTTCCTTGTTTATGCATGTTCATGAAAAAGGCTAAGTTTTGAAAGAAAATGAGATTGCATAAGTGATTTTCCTAATGTTGATGTGCATTAAGTATGATTTTCCTACCGACTTCATGAGATGATATGTTGAGCATGTTAGCTTGGAGTTGATGTTTCCTCCTCGGATGTTAGCTTGGAGTTGATATTTTCCTCCTCGGATATGTGCATTTTGAGATATTACATTCATGTTGGGCTGCTAGTTTCCTATCTTCCTTATGATGTGTTAAGTATGTTTTATCTTGGAGTCAATATTCCTCCTTGGTTGTGTGCATATTGATGAAGTTGCATGCATGATGGGCTGCTAGTATTTGAGTCTCTCTCTTAAATAATGCCTAGAATCTCATTCGAGGATGAACTATCCCATGGGGGAGATATTGTAGCACCTCGTATCTGAAAAAGAGTAAGATAGTTATTTTCAGAGGTTGCCGGTGCCAAACCACTAGGGCCACCCACGACCCATGGATGGGACCACAGACTGTAGGTGTGGTCCGTGGATGGCATCCCAAAAGAGGTCAAAGGAGGTTGGACCAACGGCCTAAACCAACTGGTCGAGGGCCCGTGGTCCAGACCCCCCCCAGAAGCAGTTTCTGACCACGAATGACGGTAATGCAGGACGGCCCGTCGTCCTAACCACAGGTCATCAGTGGTCCTTGAATGGTGGGCTGGCAGTTATTTTAAAGGGTAGTTGGGTCTTTTCCTAATTATTTTATTCTTATACTACGTTTTTTTGCCTATGTCTAAGACCCCTATATAAGTATTTTCAACCCCCAAATTAGTGCATTCAAGCCATTCTTCCAAAATCACAAAAGAAGATCAAATCCTTTCCGCAAAATATTTCTCTCTCTAGAACTTGAAGAAAAAAAAGGATTAAACTAGGGTTCCAAGCCAAAGTCTCAGTTCCTCCATTGAATATAAGAATTTTGACTTGAGGTATGATAGTTTTAATCCATGAATTCCTTTCATTCATGGAGTTCCCAAATTATCCTATTTTCAAAGGTAAAAATCCCCATTAAGTTAGGGTTTTCTTCAATTACCATGGTTCTCTTGATTATTGATCTAAATGATTGAATTGTGTTTTAATATGCATGAATTGATGAAATACAATTATTTTATAATGTTTCCCCTATGAAACCATGTAAACCCCATGTTTTTCGATTTTGATCATATGATGTGGGTTGTTGGTTATTAAAGATGTGTTTTATGAATTAAAGCATGAAGTGATAGAATCACATGATTTTATGATGAAATCCCTATCGAATCCTTGATTTCAATATGTGGTGATTGAAAGAACGTTTTGAACCTTGAAAGGTGAATTATGAGATTATGCATGTTCTTATGAAACCTATGTAAATGTTTTACGGATCGGATGTTTTTAGAGTAACGTGTCAATGATGATGTTGTTGTTGTGTTGTTCAAAGGATATTCTCATAAACACATGCAAACATGATTGTGAAAGGTTTTCTCACATAATAAGGATTCTAAGGTTGAAAGGTCTTCCACCTAATTGAATCAAAGATAAGAGCTATCCTAATGAAACCTACTTTAGATTGGATACTGAATTGTACTTTTATATGGATGTCTTATGACTTAGGTTGGATTGGCAAGCTGACGCATCTTTCCATGGATAATGAGATCAAATAAGAAATGACTATTTTGTAGGGATTTATGCTTAGCACCGAGAGGATATTGAGATGAAGGCTCTCCCATTAGTAGAGGTCAAGTTTCTAGTAGCAATCTCTTTGTCCCTTACCTATGTGCCCCCATAGGATGATTATCTAGATAGACATTAGCTAGTTGATCCACTTAAGCTAGAAGTTCATGGTTCTTACTTTGGCAAGTAGGACAACCATTTTCGGTGTGGGAGACACTAGGGGATCATGTTATAGATCACTTGGTCTCTATGTCGGTTAAGGCTACTTCCCACAATAATAATGAACTAAGGTTACTTCAAGAAGTATCATATGTGTTCAAAGGTTTTAAAGATATTAGCTTGCATTGACCATGTTTTATGAATTATGTTTTCTAACCCTCTCATATTATATTTTAGCTTTATCAATTGCATGTTCATGAAATGTCCCCTTTTAGCATGATTTCAACATTGTATGCATGGCTATCATACTTGGTACACTGTTTTGTACTAACGTATACTCTTTCCTACATTTTTTTCAAATGTAGGGTTTGATATTTAGGGTTCTTAGTTTTGTGGCTAGAGGTTGGCTTGGTTGATTTCCCGAGCTTTGATGAGTCCTCATGCTTCGAGGACGTAGTTATATTATTTTCAGTTTCTATCTTACTTTTCAATTTTGGACATGATGTATGGGCTAGGCCCAATTTCATTCTATTGTATTAGATGGATAAAAATACAAAGTGTCTAGACTTCCACTTTTCTTTTGTAAAATGTTTGGAATTGAAATATTGTCTCTACTCTTATGTTCTATTTCTTATGTTATGCATGCTAAGTGTCTTGTATGAGGCCTCTCGGGGTCTTATACACCATGTTACATCTAGGGTGTACCCCTAGGTCGTGACATAATCTAGGGTCAAGGGTTAGTGAAGCATACACCCGTAGACTGACTAAGTTCTGAGGTGAAATTCCCCACTTGAATGACCAATCACTTAGGAGATACCTAACTTACCGACTTTCCACGTCAAAGTGAAGAAAAGGGTTACTTTTGTTAGGTTTAGTGTGTTAAGAACTTATGTGAAATACATAAATCCTAGTTTCATCTCATATTTATCTTACAAAACTACAAATCTTGTTTACTTAGTTATTTGTACCTTAAATCAATATATCATTATTTAGTGTTACTCCCCCCCCCTTTTTTAGGGAAATAATCTTACTAAAAGTACAAATAACGGTAAATTGGCCTAAGTATAGACCATATTTCTTGTGGAATCGACCCTAACCTTTGTTGGGTTCTTTAATTGACAACAAATGCTTTTACTTCCATTGGGAGGTGTAATCTATGCTTGTCAAATTTTGGTGTCGTTGTCGTCAGATTAGACTAATTTTGTTATTGCACATTAGTCAATTATTTCTTGATTTACATTTTATTTTGTTTTTTTCACCGGGTCTTATTCACAGGCTATGCCAAGTACACGGAGTCAAGGCAATCCCCCGACTCTTGACGATCCCGAATTAAGAAGAACTCTGAGAAGAATGTCCAGACCAGGTCATAATCTGGGAATGAACGATGATCCTAATGGAGAGGATCGTGATTAGGTGCCTTGAGTCCAACTTCGAGGAGTATTGGAAGTGCCTAGAAACATTCAGGATAACCCCCTATTTGAAAATGCTGTGAGAATGCAAAATCAGCAAGCACCCGATGTCTGTGCTAATTTCAGGGTTTATCATGATGTTGTGGGATCAACGGGTGCCATAGTTATTCCCCCACTACCACCGGGAAATACATTTGTGGTTACTAGAAGACTGATACAAATTCTTACATCTAGAGAGTTATTCCATGGTTTTCCATTTGAAGACCCATATTATCATCTAAGTAAAGGCATCAGCGTGTAACGGTAGTGTGTGGGGGGGGGGGGGGGGG
>JAJOOS010025910.1:0-10406 GCA_029582725.1 Solanum chiquidenum
TAATAGCTTTTGAGAAAAGAACTCAACTTTAAACTCTTGACTTAACTTGAAACTCTATGCTCTTTACTTGACTTAAAACTCAATGCTCAACTCGAAACCCTTGACTTAACTTGAACTAACTTGAAACTTGAGCTTCGAATGAAGTTAAAACATTCAATGAAGACTCTTGAACAACTTTGATTTAAATTCTTAACTTCTAGGCTTGACTTTGATCCTAACTTTCTTGAATCGAATTATGGATTTAAGGATCATAATTTGTGTTTGGAAAGACCTCATGATGTTTAGGAATGATTTAGGACAGCTAAACTTAAGAAAATTTACGAAATTAAATTCTGAAAACAGTGGAGTCCGCGTCCTTTCCGCGACGCGGAGCATCTTTTGTTCACAGAGGAAACACAGCCGCGACGCAGACTTGCTTCCAGCAAGCAGCCCGACTTTCCTCCTTCCTTTGTTTCCAACTCTAAACCTTCTTAACTTCCATGGTCTCAGCCCCAAACACTTGGAACCATAAACCCCTCAACATACAATAGATTTCAACTCAAAACACAACCAAATCATGTCCCAAACCAACAAGAACTTCAACACAACACAACTACAACTTCAACAACATTAACAACATAACCTAACTACAACTTCAACAACTCAACCAATCTTTTCTTGAAATAAAACGAGTTTGACGGTTGGGGGAAAGAATCAACCCACCACTATGAACTCACATACCTAGTAGGGATCACCCCCGACGATATCCACGACGATCCTTGACGAAAAATCCTTGCTTGATCTTCTCTTTCTCCTCTTCTTCTCCTCTTCACTCTCAAACCCTTACTTTCACTCTTAAAAGAAAAGGGAAAGAACTGATAAAAAAACCAGCCTAACACCTCAATATAACCCAAAAGAATTGGTTAGTGAAAAGACCAAAATACCCTTAAAATTTTCGGACGGATTTCCCTGCCAACTGCCCAACTCCCAAAGGGCATAACTCACTCATACGAACTCGAAATCGAGCAAACTCGGTGGCAAAGTTTGCCAAAAAACTCACTTTTTCCCACACTTAACCAAATTTTCCAAAATTTAAAATTCCTTCCAAAAAATGACTAATTCCAAATTCTAAGCCTCTTCATAGGTATTTTAAATTGCCGGATGTTACAGCAAGAAACTTACTCTTTGTGTCTTTATCCATATTAAGAAGATTAATCTTCTTGTTCTTGGTTTTCGAATGACATTCATTAGCCTTATGACCTGTCTTGCCACATGTCCAACAAACATCAACTTTGGCATCCTTAGGTCTCTTTGACCTGGATTTCTTTTTCTAGGTCTGGTAGAATCATCTCTTCTTCAAGATTTTTTTTGTGAGATTTTTTCTCACTTTTATCCTTTTTCACTTTATCTGGGGGAGTGATAAAACCAAAGTCTCTACAAAAACTTCCAAGTTCTCTCCTAGAAGATGATTGTTATTTCTTAAGCTGATTTTTAAGCTTAATATCTGTGCAGTGTTCAATCCCTACAATATTGATGGTATTTACCAAATCACCATAAGTTAGGCTGCTGTAAGGAATACTGTCGTCATTCCTATCCTGAATTTTAGTTCTTACCTTGGCTGCAAAAAGGGGAGGTAAACCACTAATGAAGCGTTCCTTCCAAAAATCCAAATGATAATTTGGACGGAGCATGACCTTGCTCAGAAAGGCATGTTTGTAAAGAATGAAACCGTCTAGATTTGGACAGTTGAGGTTGTTAAGGATTTGAAGACTCCTATCTTGAAAAAGTTTTGGTTCGCCTATGAAATTTTTGGCGATATGATAAAGGAGAGTAGCACAGGCATCTTCTTTAGTAATTTGGGAAGTAGACTGTGTTTCCTTCAACTTTAACAACTGTCTCTGTTGCTGTAGCATTGAGGATAAAAAACTTAGTCTCATCATTGCAGTAGTTATCCCACCAATGTTTTAACATACCGGTGAAACCTACAACAATCATAGTAGCAACTTCTTTATCTGCAGAAACTCGCATTTTATATGCAGTTATTGCAACTCACATTTCATGGAGCTTGTTGTATATTTGATGTTCTGCAAGACCATCAATATTCCATTCAGTAATACTTCTTCCTTCATGAGAGGAAGTAGATAAGAAAGCATTTTCCTCATACTACAAATCTGGGAAAGAGGGTTTGCTATGGCAGTTTTTCATATTATGAAAGCGGCCATTGGATAGCTTTTGAAGTAGAATAGATTTCTCCTGAAGGGTAGAAACCTTTTTTGGGGTTTTTTCCTCTTTTGTGGTAACTTTGAAATTGTTAAGTCGTTCATTGATTTTATCAATGATTTTCCTGAGACTTCAAAGGTGTCAGATAATTTAGGGAATTTTTCTTTGGAAAATTCTGGGAGTTTGAATCCTGGGTTAGGTTCATTATTATGGTTGGATGCAGTAGAAGCCGGAGTTGGTCTTCCACTAAGAGTAGGTTTAGTGTCTTCAATTTATTTGGAGATGACATGAAGAATTTGGTTAGAGTAGTTGTTTTGTTCTACTACTCGGTCAATATCTGCAGTAGTGAGTATGGTGCTAGTCTTATCACTTTTTTCTTTAAAAGGAGAAGCTTTGATCACCGTTCCTGCAATAGGGATGTTAATTTCTTCAAGAGGAGGAGTAATAGATTCAACAACCTTATTAGAAGTAGTGTACCATTTATTAATGATAACTTGTAATGATTCAGTAGAATTTTCAATCCTACCAGTCATTTCAAACCATTTAAAGAATTCGATTTCACAACCGATTCTTCTCATATCATTCATCCATAAATCTCTAAAGGATTTTCTTTGAGGTAGCTCAAAAGTAGCAACATACCACTTTCTCTTTACTTGGTTACTTGGATGAATCCATTGCTCGTGCAATATGTCCATATTAGTTCAAAGACATTACCTGTTTTAAGCATTGTAATCCATGCAGGCTTTTCTATTGGTGGTTCCATCTCACTTGCTGGGGAACTGCCAGGGAGATCCTGATAACATACTTTTGGAATGTCTCCTGAAAAGTCTACACCTGTGACTTTACCTTTGCTATTGTCTGCAACAGAAATGGTCTCTTCTTCCGCTTCCTCCGGGGTTTTTGAAGAAGAAGGTGGCCTGGGAACAGGTCTCGACGGACACGAAGTTGAGGGACCAGACCAGGATGAACTTCGATACGAGGAAGATCTCCTAACAGAGTTGTCAAGAAATTTGAGTTCTATTGACCCATCGGGAATCTGAACGACTCTTTCAATCTGAGATCTTTCAGAATGAGACGCAAAAGGTTGAGTTATGTTTTCAAAATGCCAATCATTACTGGAGAGTATATCTTTCCATTGGAGAAGACAAGGAATGAATATAGAACTATGTTCATGCTTGACTTCCATAAGCATAGTCACACCTTTAGGACTTTCATTATAAGCCTTAGGTATGAGAGTGGTTTTCATAAGCCTGTAATAAACTCGGTAAATAATGGCTATTTCGCGAGTATTGATTTTACTGTTCAAGTTTTTAGTTTTGACATTAAGAGTCAAAGAATCCATGACATTAGGATCATTGATGTCAAGGGAGAAGTTAGGATAACAATTAAAGTAAACTGGCCCATCAGCTAGGTTACTCTGCAAAAGTCCTAATAAATAATCATCAAAATTCATAAATCTTCCATCTCGAAGGATGACACAAACAGGAATATCAAGTCATTTCCTAAACAAAGGCTTAACAACAACTTGCACTAAACCAATATGCAAATAATTAAAAGCAGACTTATAATGATTAATATCATTTTCTTTAAACAAGTGAATAACTTCTAAAGAGTTATTAATAGCTATAGTAGATTCACAAGTCTTAATATTATGATGAGTAATCCAACTAAAATTACCTAACTGGTAAATCTTTTTAAAAGGTTCCTCTGGAATACTCCAGTTTTGTAAATCTTCTAATTTAGCAATCTTAGTTGCTTGAGAAGATAAATTGATATTGTTTAAAATATGTTGGTTATTAACCATATGATTTGAAAATACTGTCTAATGGACTTACAGTACAAAATATATTTCAACAAAGTATATCAAATAATAAACAACAAGCATGCAAGTGTATAAAGAATATTAATACAGATATCAAAGATCCAAATAGAGTTTCTAAGTGAGGGTCTATTGGTTTTACAACAGTACTTTTCCTAGAGTCATCTTAGCTACGGGACCACCATCAACAGGTCTAAACGCCCTCCTGGCTACAACGACCATATAAATACGGCTGACCAACATACGAGCCGGATATTAATCGGCTACCTCATACACAAAGGATAGAACGAATACCTCAACACCAATTATAGAAACAATATATAGGAACATGATAAAAGTAATAATAAACAAGCATATACTAACAACATGTCGAAAATTATTAAATTACTATATTAAAATAATTTTGTCATGCCTTAGACAGTATATATACTTAGTTGCTCATACTAAGTATATATACTGCCAACATGGCTCTGATACCATAAAAAGGAGAAGATAATTCTCTACCCGATTTTCTAACTCGTGAATTCTTGCAGGGAAAATATGAGGCCATTTAGACCTACTGCTCCTTCTAAAGGAGACAATCTTCCAAAAGCAAAAATGGCTAGACCATTTACACTTTCTCCCTTAACTCCAGTAAAAACTGAAGCTACTCAAAGGCCTGAACTAATCTTCCAAAATAAGTTCACAGCTTTGGCAGATTATCCATGGCTACCTAGTCCTCCTCAACAGAAGCTTCCAAAGCTCCTTTGTCCACCTCAACCAAAGTTGATCAATCTTAGATCAACAAAACCCCTTGAACAAGAAACATCTTCCAGCTCTGTTCAAACAAAAAAGAGTTATACTATGAAACCACCAGAGTTTTTTGCTCAAGCCGTTAACCCTGAGTTAACCAAAACTATTCCCCTTAAATCAATCCCAAAAGAAGAGGAATCTTTTGAATTTATTGTCTCACAGGTATTTCCTATAATGGCTCTCAACAAAGAATATGGAAATATGGATACAGGAGTTCTAATCAAACCTTGTTATACAGATTTCAGTTATGTGGATACTAACAATCCATTGAAGACCAGAAGATTCTATGAAGCCATTCTTATTGATACGGATTCAATAGAAATAAAGAACTTTAGAGATGCAAATAACTATATCAATTATTCAAGATTCACTATCAAGAAAATCTCGGATCCCTTTGAATGGTTTGCAGACCACCTACATGCTCCCATTACTTTGACGATGACCCACAAACCACAAACTTATAATTGGTATGATTATAAGGCAGCATGGATGCATTTTCTTTATTTGAGACCAAGACATACTTGGTTTGTAAAGTACAGTCCAAGTATTATCAAAGCACCTATTCCCAGATGGTTCTACGAATAGTGGAACTTATTCGGAGGAATTGAGAAAACTCTCCCGCAGTAATTTCTCAATAGGTTTGAAGATTTTCAAACCAAAGAAGGAATCACTACTCTACCAGCGCATATTAAATTATGCAAATATTATATTCAGAAAAGAATATCGTATATTATTTCTTGGAATTTTTCCAAGAATGATTTTGAACGTATTCATTATTTGTGTAAGCAAATCCAAGTCAAAGGTTGGATTCCCAAACAACCTAATACTAAAGTCCAGTCAAAAGACAAGGCAAGTTCATCTTCAAAGAGTTCATCCAAAGCAGCACTCAGAAAGAAACTGAAAGATGCATTGGATAACATGGAAAAATATGACGAAAACTAGATCATGAAAATGATTAAAGATGCAACTTCCATTGAAAGCAGCAACGAAGACAATGGTGACATGTGTGATCCCAAAGGTTTAGCCTTGGTTTACATGGATCCTAATTATGAATAGGAAAAGGATCCTTGTGGAAAAATAGAGGCAAAGCCGAAATTATTTTTCCATATAGTGACATTTCATTATTCTAAATTAGCATCCAAAGAGAAGCTACAAGACTAAACACTTTTGAGAAAAAGTTGTTCCATTATCTCTCCTTAGTCAAAAAGAGATTCTCATCTTGTCACTTTTAAAAAAGAAATGGACCCGGGTATTTCCCACTATGAGAAAATTATTCTCCACTATCTCTACTTTAACAAAAGAAGTAGACCCCTCCTTTTTGTCGGCAACATCCTAGCCTTACACTTGTATGCCTAAGATATAAAGGCAATTTCTCCATATCCTATATAAGGAGACTTTCATTTGCACTTAGAGGCACCAAAAAATTTCACATTCTGAAATCCTTTCTCTTGTAATATTTTTCTACTATTTTCATGTTTTTGAAGTTTGAAGTTATGCAATAAACATCAGTTTCTTGTAAGTTTTCTTCTATTTAATTCCGCATTATTTAAGATCATTTTTATAACAAGAAACTGATGTTTATTGCATAACTTCAAACTTCAAAATCATGAAAATAGTAGAAAGATATTACAAGAGAGAGAGAGAAAATTTCAAAATGTGAAATTTTATGGTATCAGAGCCATGTTGGTAGTATACGTACTTAGTATGAGAAACTAAGTATATATACTGTCTAAGGCATGGCAAAATTATTTTAATATAGTAATTTAATAATTTTCCACATGCTATTAGTATATACTTGTTTATTATTACTTTTATCATGTTCCTATATATTATTTCTATAATTGGTGTTGAGGTATTTCTTCTTTCCTTTGTGTATGAGGTAACTGATTAATATCCGGTTCGTACGTTGGTCAGACATTTCTAACAAATAATGAAACGAATCCTACAAGTTAAGCTCAATACAAATATTCAAGAACATCAACAGGTACGGAAAACACTTCTTCTGTTGATCAGGTCCTTGTTGTATGTGTTCTTGTACTTGAGTTCTTCTTTGAAGATGGCCTTCTCTTTTAAGCTTTTGAGTTTTAGTTGCCAAATCTTGAGTTTGTGTATTTTGGAAAGAGATTATATAAAATCAACACAAACTCATTGAGACCACCCTATTGGGTGAAGGCCTGCTGTTTAGAAAAGTTGTGCACCTACCACATCAGAGGTGACAGCTTTTCTGACAGCTGTCTTATCACCTTTCATGTAAGCAATCTTGCAAGGACCAGGTCTCTTGCAAGGACCAGGTCCCTTGCAATGGTCTTTGTAAGTTCTTGAAAGCCTTGCTGGTTGACTTTCTCCTTTTAATGAATGAATTTAATATGTTGTTTTTCATGTTGAAAATATCAACCATAAAGAGTTAATAACCCGTTGGGCAAACACCCTCGTTGTTGACACCCAATTTTGACCTTCACCGATATAATTAATTTTCGAACTTCTTAATTTTCAAACGATTTAAAATAATTAATTTTAGAAATTTCGAAAAAAATTAAATATATATATATATATATATATGTATATACGTATATATATATATATATATATAGTTTGCAAGTTATTTTAAATAATTTGTCACTTTTTATAATTTTAAATAATAATATGTCTTTTATATATATTTTGCATATAATTAGTATTTCTATAATTATTCAAAAATCGCCTCAAAAAAGATTTTAGCTTTACTTAAATAGTTGGTTAATTGGTTTAGTTAATTAATACTTATAATTTTGAATTAATTAGTTTATAATTAAGTTAATTGCTTTATTTCGTCAAGATTAAGAAGCTCGTTAATTAATTAATATCAATTTGTCTTATTAAATTACTAGCCGAATCTATCTTAACTAAATCGAATTGGCTAAATTTTCTAATCCCCTCCCAACCGACCCAATCTTTTGTCCATTTTCTCTCATTCTATTTTGAAATCCCAGCCCACTCCCAATTCCTTAATAACCCACATACATTCTCCGGCCCACCTCCTTATCCTAGAAAAAGAGACCCAGCAACGTTGCTTGAACAATAGCAACACAACGGGTACCTGAAAAAAAAAATAGAGCAATACACGGCGATACATGGCATCAATAAATGCGTAGTCTCCCTTTAGTACTCATACAACAATACGATGCCATAAAAAAAAGCACCTGATGTAGCCGCGAAACTCGTCCTTGCCAGCGCGAGATGAAGACACGTCAAGCAGCAGGTATGATGGAATTGATCCCAAGCGTCGATTCGCCCTTCCTCTTTCGGAATGGGTAGAAATCGCAGGGGAAAAATTGCTTAGCTTGAATGGTGAAAGATTTTGAATTTGAATTTATTGGGCTCTTGTTCTTATCCGCTTTTGACCCAAAAATCCCCCCGAATCAACCCTAAAAAATCTCTATATATATTCCTTATCATTCACTGTTGAAGGAGGGGAAACGGTCATTAGGGATGAAAATACAGTAGGAACTGTTAGCTAGGGAGTTGTAGTCAAATACTTATAAGCTGCAAATCGTAGAGATCCATAAGAGAGATTTTACTTAGCTCACTTGTGCGTTCTTGGCTTACGGGAGTTTCATCGAAATCTTTGTTTGTGGTTTGGAAGTTTCTCAAATAGCTCGTCATCCCAGTCCCGCTGCTTCGAGAAAGGTAATATCACTTCCCTTTTTCGCATTTTGTTTACATTTTTTAAGCGTTGAAGAAGAACCTGTTTCTATGGAGTTTTCTTTGGTTTCATTTTGTCCTATCTTGTTTGATTAAAATACTCATGGAAGAAAGCCTGTTTAGTTTGAATATGAGTGTTTATTCTAGTTTTGAATCTACCTGAAGAACAAGTTTTGTTTGTATCGCTAACCTTGAGCCTGCAATCTGATTCTGTAAATTGTTTAGCTATATAACTTGTGTTGTTTCTTGTCATTTTGTTTTCCAAAGTCTTAAATATGTTCATCCTTTTAGCCTTTGTGTTTAAGATAGCTCGAAGTGGTAGTCTCTTGTTCGTTAGTCGCATTATTATCTTGTGGCTAGATTGATGTTGAAAAAATGCTAAAGCGTGTCTATCTTTTCTCATATTTTTAAGCGTTTAAGGCTTTACTGTATACCTTTTGGTTCCTTTTATGCTTCTTGTTCGTAAACTTGTAGATAGTCAAAAATAGAAACAATTTGCACTTCAATGTGTATCATGAGTTATTTTAACAGGGGAATATAACTACAAATCTTGCTCATCTGGTATTAGTTCTCCCGCAAATTGTTCATTCTTTATGTGTTTAAGTGTTATCATTTGAGTGCAATTGCTTCTTGTTTATTCTAGCATGAAATTAAGTGTTTTATCATATGCTAGCACTCTCACTCGAATATTGTTCTGCTCTGGGGTTCAATTATGTTAAGCTTTGTTCATATTTTGCTAAATTTCATTGTGACTGCACTGTTTCATACATGTCCTTTGAAAATATTGTGTAGTGGTTTATTCTCTTGTGCATTACTTCATATAATCAAAGTCAGTTTGTTTCCATTTAGCTCTACACTTGACTTTGCTTTGATAGTCCAAATGGTTCACATTTCTATATTACATGTTTGAGTTTATCTTCTTTGTCTCTACATGTGACTTTTTCTACTCAAATCAATATGCTTTATTGACCAATATTGATATATATATATATATATATATATTTATTTATTTATTTATTTTCCCTCTTTAATTTCCTTAAGCATAAGCGACTAAATAAGTGCTAATATTTTTATTCTTTTTTTTATGTTTTTTTTCTTGCTGGGATCTGTCCGAGTTTACCATGGACTCCAATCACATTCCTTTTTGCATTTTGGGAGAGCCGTAAAGGCTTAAATTACTCCTTCATCAGCCAACCTATTAAGAACTGACGAACAGGTTTTGGAGTTGAAAGAGTATGCAACAAATCGAGAAATTGAAAATATTGGGCCAAGGGCCCACTCTTCTTTAAGAAGTTGTATTTTGTTATTTCGGGCATAAGCCCCCTTTGTCATTTTAATTGCTATTATTGTGTTAGTTTAGGACAGGTACAAGTAATTCAAACGGGCCGAAGGCCCAAAAAGAAATTAGGCCCAAGTATTGGTCCAGGCGGACATAAAAAACCAAACTTGGGCCCAACTCTCTTTCCCTCTCTACTTTACTATGCTCATTTTGCCTGTTAGTATTTGTTGTTAATCTTAAAGGTCGAAAATATTCAAATCCCCGAAAGACACCCATTTTTGAATTAAATATTTAAACTAAATTACTCATTTTTCACTTGACTTAAAATATAAAATAAAATAATAAATAAATAAGTTTATGAAATACTTCACTTAGATAATTTTAATATTTTTAAAATAGTCCTAACTATAAAATAGTTCATTTTTTGCAATTCAAGCTAAGTTAAATTATTTTAGCCAAATAGTTAATCGTCGGATAACCACATTAGTGGATATTTTAGGTGCCTCTAAAACCTTCCTAGAATATTAATGAGAACCTCGAACCCCATTACAAGTTTTCACTAGATTCCTGTTTTAGTCTTGTGGAAATGAACAGTTTTCTTGATTTTTCTTAAAAATTAAGTGGCGACTCTTAAAC
>JAJOOS010025913.1:0-14360 GCA_029582725.1 Solanum chiquidenum
GGCGTGATCACTAAATGATGCCCACGGAGGGGACTTACACCTACGTGGCTCGTAGTTCTGGGACTATATGGGTACGTTGAACCCTAGTCCAACTCGATATTATGCTACTCCCAATAGATTAAGTGATTAACACATTATGACTAAATTTCTGTAATACTGGATAGCTCAAAACTGAACATGCAAAACTGAGAATGCAACAATTAATCTGATAATGATGCATTCATAAACTGAGGCATGTATAATTGAATACTGAAATATCTGACCTAGCATGTGTAATTCATGAACTAAATAAATACATAGCTAGGGTTCTGAATTCAAGCAATAAATTGAGCAATAACATGATAATCTGATTTGGAACATTTAAATAACTAATTCATGATGATCTGTTGAAATTCTAGAAACCCTAGGCATGTTCATAATCATAGAATCAAGAATCTGACTGAATTCTAGGGACCTAATGGGTGAAAGGAACCCACTAGTAAAATCCCACATTCCTGGTGACGAATTCCATGGAGAAATCCTTCGATTTGAGGGTTGGAACTAGAGGAAACTTGTTGCGTTCTTGAACTAGGGTTCTTGACTTCTCTTCTCCTCTTACGCTCTTATTTCTCTAAGTTTGATTAATGAATTGACTTAGGTAAGTTCTAGTTATGTTTCTAGGCTAAAACTGACTAAAACCATGTAATTTAGGGTAAAAATGACGAGGTTTAGAGGTCCAATGAAAAGGGAAAAGACCAAAAGACCCCCGACTTAACTGTTGTCGGAGTCACTGACGGTCCGTACTGGTCGACCGTCATTTGCGACTGAAGATTGGAAGTTGACTGGCCCATCGACAGAGTTGACTGATGGGCCGTAAGTCGACTAACGGTCCGTACTGGTCGACCGTCGTTTGCGACTGAAGACTGAAAGTTGACTAGCCCATTGACGGAGCTGACTGACGGGCCGCCAGTCGACTGACGGTCCGTACTGGTCGGCCGTCGTTTGCGACTGAAGACTAAAATTTGACTGGCCCATCGACAGAGCTGACTGGCGGCCGTTAGTCGACTAACGATCCGTAGTTGGCTTCTGTCGGTAGCACCTGCAAATTCTGAAAATCTGGAATTTTTTTCCTTTCTCGAATCTAGGGTGTTACAATTGTATTATGGATGAAGAAATCAAACAAACCTTTTTCAAATATAAAATTTAGTGAACAAAACAAAGTTCATCGTCTTAAGGCTGAAGTTCTGAGCTTCGAAAGTCCAATTCAATAAAATACTCTAATCAAATATAATATGCCTGATTCATGAATTTTTTCCATTTAATAACTGAATTTGTCATGTTAATTATTAATTAAAATCAATAGTCTGTTATAATATAACTACTTAGCAAACTAAGATTAACAAATTAAAGTAAAAGGAAAAACAAGCAAAGAAATCGAGAGTAATGTATTGTCGTATGTCTATCTTTCTTCATAAAATGTAGAGGCTATTTATAGCCAAAATGCTATGTACAAATGTATAACTTGGCCATCTAATTGGTCAAGTGATGGTATTCTCCTAATGAGTAAGTTCCACATGGCATGCATATTAGTTTTACACACCATTACAAGTGATGTAAGACTTCTAATAGTTAGGGCCTACGTGGCATCCAATTTTGCTTTACAACACTCCACTTTGGATGTTCATGTAAAAGAAAAGTTGAAGGAACAAAAATATACATAGACATATATAATACGCATTATTTGTTGCCTCATTAAAAACCTTTCTAGGAAAACCCAGTGGGACAAAACCTAGGCTAAGGAAAAAAGAGTACAGCATGTATTTTACTCCCCTTGACAAAAACCATGATTCAGATGGTTAAGTCTTCGCATTCCAATCTTGTGCACCATCTTTTCAAGAGTTGAGGCTGGTAAAGATTTGGTGAATAAATCTGTTGGATTATCACTTGAACGGATTTTTTGTACATCAATATCACCATTCTTCTGGAGATCATGTGTAAAGAATAATTTCGGTGAAATATGTTTCGTTCTATCTCCTTTTATGAAGCCTCCTCTTAATTGAGATATGCATGCAGCATTGTCTTCAAAGAGGACTGTGGGTATTTTTACATTACACTTCAAACCACATCTTTCTTTGATGAAATGTATCACTGATCTCAACCTTACACATTATCTACTTGCTTTGTGAATAGCTATCATCTCAGCATGATTTGAAGAAGTAGCGACAATGGACTGCGTCGTAGATCGCCATGATATAGTAGTACCTCCGTATGCAAACAGATAGCCTGTTTAAGATCGAGCTTTATGTTGGTCAGATAAATAACCTGCATATGCATGACCAACAAGATCTGCACTATCTTTGTTAGTATAAAACAGACCCATATCACTAGTCCCCTTTAGATATCGCAATATATGTTTAACTCCATTCCAATGTCTTCGTGTAGGGGAAGAACTATATCTTGCTAATAAATTAACAGAAAATGTTATGTCAGGTCTCGTAGCATTAGCAAGATACATAAGTGCGCCAATTGCACTAAGATAAGGTATTTCAGGACCAAGAGGTTCGTCATTCTCTTCTTGAGGTCGGAATGGATCTTTACTCACTTCAAGTGATCGGACAACCATTGGAGTACTTAATGGATGTGCTTTGTCCATGTAAAATTGTTTCAAGATTTTCTTATTATAGGCAAATAGATGGATGAAGACCTCATCTGCTAAATGTTTAATTTGTAGACCAAGACAAAGTTTTGTCTTTCCAAGATCTTTCATCTCAAATTCTTTCTTCAGCTATTCAATTTCCTTTTGGACCTCTTCTGGAGTTCTAATGAGATTGATGTCATCAACATAAATAGCAAGAATAACAAACCTCAATTTTGTTTTCTTAATAAAAATACAAGGACAAATGACATCATTTATATAATCTTGAACATTACTCGAGATTTTGAACTATATATTTCAGGCATTTTAAGTCCTTCCGAAATTTTCATATAAATTTCATTATCAAGTGAACCATAAAGATAAGCTGTAACCACATCCATTATATGTATTTCAAGATTTTCATGTACAACTAAACTGATGAGATATCGAAAAGTTATTGCATCCATAATCGGTAAATATGTTTCTTCATAGTCGACACCGGGTCTTTGAGAGAATCCTTGTGCAACAAGGCGTGCCTTGTATCTTACAATTTCATTTCTCTCATTTCTTTTTCGTACAAAGACCCATTTATAGTCAACCGATTTTACACCATTTAGGGTTTGGACTACAGGTCCAAAAACCTCACGTTTAGCAAGTGAGTCTAATTCTGATTGAATTACCTCTTATCATTTTGGCCAATCACATCTTCGTCGACATTCTTCGATAGATAGAGGTTCAAGATTCTCATTGTCTTGCATAATGTTAACTGCAACATTATATGCGAAAACATTATCCACTATAATTTTCGATCGATCTAAACTTATCCCCATCACATGTAGAACTTATTAAAAGCTCTTCATTCACTTGAGTCTCGGGTTCACTGATTTCTTCAAGAATATCAGGATTAATCAGATCTTGAATCTCTTCGTGGGATTCTTTTGTAGTGTCATTTTTCATACTTTTTTTCTAGGATTTTTATTCTTTGAACCCAATGGTCTACCACGCGTCAGGCGTGTTTGTGATTCAGAAGTCATGACACTTGTAGATGGTCCTTGTGGGACATCAATACGGATAGGCACATTCACTGCAGGAATATGTGACTTTGTTATACTTTTCAAATCAGTAAATGTGTATGGCATTTGATTTGCTATGTTTTACAAATAGATGATCTTCTAGACCTCATGTTCACACATAAGGGAACGTGGATCAAAATGAGATAATGATGAAACTTTCCATGCAATTTCACTTTTAAGTTCTTTTTTCTCTCCCCCTAATTGCGAAAAAGTTGTTTCATCAAATTAACAATCTGCAAATCTTGCAGTGAATAAATCTCCCATAAATGGCTCAAGGTAACGAATTATGGAGGGTGAATCAAACCCAACATATATGCCTAACCTTCTTTGAGGGCCCATCTTAGTGCGTTGAGGTGGTGCTACTGGCACATATACAGCACATCCAAAAATTCGTAGATGAGCAATATTTGGTTCATGACCAAATACCAATTGTGACGGAGAGTATTTATTATAATGAGTCGGTCTAAGACGAACAAGTGATGTTGCATGTAAGATAGCATGACCCCAAACAGTAGTGGGCAACTTAGTTTTCATAAGTAGAGGTCTTGCTATCAATTATAAGCTCTTAATAAATGACTCAGGAAGGCCATTTTGAGTATGAACATGAGCTACAGGATGTTCAACTTTTATCCCTATTGATAAGCAATAATCATCAAAAGCTTGGGATGTGAATTCTCCAGCATTATCAAGGTGAATTGCCTTAATGGGATAATCTGGAAATTGAGCTCTTAATCGTATCATTTGTGCCAATAATTTTGCAAACGCCAGGTTGCGAGATGATAAGAGGCACACATGAGACCATCTTGAAGATGCATCTATTAGGACCATAACATATCTAAACAACCCACTAGATGGGTGAATAGGTCCACAGATATCCCCATGTATACGTTCTAAAAATTGAGGGAATTCAATATTAACATTCATTGGTGATGGCCTAGTAATCAATTTGACTTGACAACAAGCAGCACATGAAAATTCATTATTTGTAAGAATCTTCATGTTCTTTAATGGATGTCCATTTGAATTTTCAATGATTCGTCTCATCATTATTGATCCAGGATGACCTATTCGGTCATGCCATAGCATAAATGCACATAAATCAGTAAACTTCTGAGTTACGATCGAATGTGCTTCGATTATACTAATTTTTGCATAATATAAGCCAGAACATAAGGTCGGTAATTTCTCCAAAACATATTTCTGGCCTAAGACATTCTTGGTTATACCAAGGTATTCAATATTCATTTCATTTAGTGTCTCAATATGATATCCATTTCGGCGGATATCTTTGAAACTTAACAAGTTTCTTAGAGATTTAGAAGAGAATAATGTATCTTCTATAACAAATTTTGTCCCCTTAGGCAGAATAATAGTAGCTCTTCAGGAGCCTTCAATCAATTTCGAATTACCAGAAATTGTAGTAACATTTGTTTTCTTCTAAGCAAGTAAAAAAGTATTTCTCATCTTTAAATATGGCATGTGTTGTTCTACTGTCAACTACACAAATATCTGCATGATCGGCTATTGATCCAAACGAAGTTAAGGGCATATCCATATTTTCTTCAAAAACAGTTATAAACAAAGTAAAATATTACTATTAAATAGGGTTATTATATTTGCAAGGATTAGAAAAACATAAACATACCAACTAAACAAACAGAAAAAGAAATTATCTAGATTATCGCGGGTTCGTCACTGATCATTTTTCCTTTAGGGAATACAAAGAAATCAGCTACATCTAGATGCATAGGCTCAACATTATCTTCAGAGATGAAATTTGCTTATGCATTATTATCCACCTTATGTATGGGCTCAACATTATCTTCAGAGATAAAGTTTGCTTCTGGATTATTATCACATTTTTTCAAGGATGCCTGATAGAGTTGAACGAGGCGCTTTGATGATCGGAAGGTACGTGACCAGTGGCCCATTCCACCACAACTATGACATGCACTTTCTGAATTTTTCTTTTGCATCACTTCTTGTTTTTCACCCTTCCTTTTATATTGCTAGTCATTTTTTGGTGCAAGACGGCCATCATGATTATAATTTATTTTACGGCCACGACCACGACCGGAGCCACGGCCACGATCGAAGTCACGACCTCTTTCTCGTTGGTTATAATTTGTCTGATTCACTTCAGGGAGTGGTATAGAACCAACATGCCGACTTTCATGATTTTTCATTAAAAGTTCGTTATGTTGTTCAGTAATAAGAAGATGTAAAAGTAATTCAGAATATTTTTTAAAACTCATTTCTCGATATTGATGTTGCAGGAGCATACTCGAGGCAGAAAATGTGAAGTATGTTTTCTCAAGTTTAGCATGTTCAGTGACATCTTCTCCGCATAAATTTAACTGTGATATAATTCTATACATGGAAGAATTATATTCAGTTATACTTTTAAAGTCTAGTAACCTCAAATTAAACCAATCATGAGGTGCCTGTAGAAGAAAGACCAACTACATGTGGTCATATCTATCTTTCAAATTATTCCACAGTATAAGGGAGTCTTTAATAGTGAGGTATTGCATTTTCAATCCCTCGTCAAGATGGTGCCGCAGAAATATTATAGCTTTAGCCCAATCTTGGTTGGATGCCTGGTTATTATCTTTGATGGTGTCTACCAGACTCATCGCATCCAGGTGGATTTCAGCGTCTAGTATCCATGACGGGTATCATTTGCCCGATATATCCAAGGCAACAAATTCAAGTTTAGAAATAGTAGACATTATTTAAGAAAGGAAAATTATACCTTCAAGATTTTTAAAGTCTTTACTTGAACTGACAGAGACTCGTGCTGATAACATGTTATAAAATAACTACTTAGCAAACTAAGATTAACAAATTAAAGTAAAAGGAAGAACAAGCAAAGAAATAGAAAGTAATGTATTGCCGTATGTCTATCTTTCTTCATAAAATGTAGAGGCTATTTATAGCCAAATTGCTATGTACAAATGTATAACTTGGCCATCTAATTGGTCAAGTGATGGTATTCTCCTACTAAGTAAGTTCCACATGGCATGCATATTAGTTTTACACACCATTACAAGTGATGTAAGACTTCTAATAGTTGAGGCCCACGTGGCATCCAATTTTGCTTTTACAACATAGTCCTATATATATAAAAATATCTAAAACTCATGTTACAAACAATAACTATAATAGTCATTTAAGTTATAGCTATGATTTTGTAATCAGTCAAACTAAGTGCCTCATTATTTATATAGTGTTAACTATTTATGAAATTTCAAGGGTAAAAAATTATTCCATGTGTCTTAATTTATGTGGCACTTTTCATTTTGCGAGAGTTAAACAATTAAAATTTGACCGGAAATTTGTGCATAGAATTTTCAAAAACAAATTAATTGAATTTTATATATTTGTAAACTACGTAAAAAGTATTATAATCAAAATTTATAAAAGATCTATGAAAAACTTACGATCAAAAATAGATTTATTTGAATTTCGAAATTGATAAAGTGTCACATAAAATGGGACGGAGAGAGTATAATGGCTCCTCCTTGTAAAAAAAATAAAAATATACAACTTGGAGAAATTGTTTTGTATGGTATTAATCCTTAAATCCCAAACCTCTTCTAAAGCAAGTCAGGTCTAAATCAGATGTTGAAGATATTCACATCAAAAGGAAGCAATTCAATTCTTCTCAAAATTATTCAAAAGTGTTCCATTTCCATATCCAATTTCCATACCAAAAACTCAGCAATCCAGTTCATTCTTGAAGAAGGTAAAACACTTCAATCAACCACTAAGCAGAATGAAGAAGCTGAGTTTTCCAGAAAACCTAATTCTGAAATTCAGACTCCTCAACTTTGGCCTGAATGGGTGAACTTGATGGACAAGTTGTTAAAAATTGGATATTTTGAGGGATTCGGAAACCCTTTTGGAAATGCTCAATGGGATGCAAACCTAATTAGAACTGCTTGTTTGAATTTTGCTCGAGACCGATTTGATCTCATAAGGTTAGAAATACATACTCTGTTTGAAATGACTGTTTTATAATGCTTTTGTTGATTTGTTGGAATTGATTTCTGTATATGTTTTTTTTCTATAATTGCTGGTTTTGTAATATAGCGACTGGGCACCTCAATTTGTTCGGTGTAAAGTGTGGAAATAGAATCCATAAAGTGGCTAAGCAGTGGATTAGAATTTTGAAAGAAACAGTGGGGAGTACTCCCGAATCCTCCAACCTCATAATCTCATAACCATAGTTCCAAGTATTCAACTGCTTGATATTGTATGACACTTAGACAGGACATGACGCAACTTTAGGTTATCGAGGAGAGAGGAGGGTGTGGAGGACACGTATTAGGGTAGAAGTTTAGTAGGTAGTGGACTATTGTCTTGCTTTTTTAGGGTTTGCTATGTTTTATTCTTCTTTGCACTTGGATTTGCGGCACTTGAGCCGAGGGTCTTTCGGAAACAACCTCTCTACCTCCACGAAGTAGTGGTAAGATCCCCGTTTTCTCTAGCCTCCCGGGGTCCTTGTGGGATTTAAGGGCACCCTAAAGAAAGCAGTGTTGGTTTAATTATATTCTGTTTTGTCTGTAATGAGAATGTTCTTAAGCTTACTGCTGATCTAAGCAAATAGGGCCATGGTAACAGATATTTGTCCCCGCAAGATATTGGGGTGCTTGCAAGTTGTGGCTGTCCAAGCATGGATAGAAAAGTTGTCAACTCTGGAAAGCGCCTTAGAGTATTGTTCGGCATCGAGGAAGGAAATGTATGTACTTAAATGCTGTTGCTATGTTTTAACCTAGATAAGACATCTCCATTAGTGTTAGTAATATAAAGAGTAGCAAAACACCTGTCTGCACTTCTAACAAGATGCATTTAGTAGGTCTGCAGCTTCTGCATATTGAGGGGAAGTTGTGAGAGGGCTTATGTCGTGCCACGTGAAGATCAAGGTGGTCGAACTGTTGATGTTATGCGTCTACTATTGACTTATGGACTTAATCCAATTACTGGTGCTGTGGAGAATAAACCATCCTTGAACAAAAGAGTTGAGGAATCAGCAAGAAAGCTGTTGAAAGAAATTGTGAATTTCAGTTCTGAGGAACTCTTCTGTGAAACAAAGAAATCCACAAACCCTTGGAATCCATCTGTACAAGGTGATCACCAAGAAGAAGGTCAGATCAATGCTCTGAGGAAACATGGTGATTGGGTTTGTCCCAAGTAAGTCTGATATTTGAATTTTTGACATAATACTTCCATACCAATCCTAATTTTCTGATATCCTTTTGATTTTGTTCCTAGATGCAACTTCTTAAATTTTTCTAGAAATGCTAAGTGCTTACGGTGCAATGGCTTAAATCACGAAAGACTTAACAAGTTAAGACAGGAGCAGGATCATCTTCCATTAAAGAAAGGCGACTGGATTTGCTACAAGTAGGAATGCTGTTGGTTACTTTGCATGTAGATAAGTTTATGTCCTAGTTTTGGTGTCATTTGACTTCCAATCTCTCGCAGATGCCATTTTATGAACTTTGCAAAGAATACAAGGTGTTTGCAGTGTACAGAAATGCCACCTAAACGGCAGCTTAATCCTGGAGAGTGGGAGTGTGAATCGTAAGCACATATACATTTATTTATTTTTCTTAAAATAAGCCGTAGGCACTCATACTTATGTATGATCAATGGTAAATATAAATTGAATGTGTTTTTGTATCATCCTCTTTTTTAGCTTAACTCTCTGTCCATTGCCTTTTGCATCTTCTCCCCTTGGCTAGGTGCAACTACATCAATTTCAAAAGAAACACGGTGTGCTTGAAGTGTGATCACAGACGACCAAAAGCATCTAGCTGTGCAGGTTCTTCCTGTGGATCTATAAAACAAAATAGAACCATTAGTCGAACACGGCCTTATTTTGGTGAACTGAATGAAGAAACAGATGAGGAATGGCAATTAATTGAGAGTGAGTGTGAAGATCGTTTGAGCTCAATGCCAGAGAATCAGGTTGTTGATTTTCCTGTTTTAGGGGGGAATAGTGAATTGTCTCGAGATGCAAAGAAGCAAGAAAGGTGGAAGACTGGAAATGAAAGAGAAAATGGTGATGAATTGAATAACAAGTATTTTCAAAATAGTGGCAATGAGGAAATGGATGAGTGGTTTGGGCATAAAAATGCGCGAATTAGTCAGAAACTTTAAAGAAGCTAGGTGAAGGGATTCGCCCTATCTTCCTGTTTTCGAAGCTGTTCTGGATTTTGCACTACAAGCATTCAATACAAAAGGAGAAATGCGATCCCGAACGCCTCAACTTACTTTTTGTACTCCACAGTCCACTCCCCCCCCCCCCCCTCTTCCCCTTTCTATGTAATGATCTTAGGATCCAAATGGACTCATGGTCCTCTATCCTTGTACGAATGTTTGATCAATAGAATTCACCTTTTCTGACCCCAACAAAAAAACTTTAAAGAAGATATTATGAAAGTTTTGTGTTGTGGCAAGATCTTCTAACTTGCAGGCAACGTATGCCACTACAAAAAAAGCGTTATATTGAGGAGGTTTTATTGTGGAAGTTGACATAAATTGCATCAAACTGCAGAGGCTTAAACAACCCCTCCAATTTCTGTGCAATTTGTGGAGATCAACCACCATAACACTCAAAATAAAAATTATGTAATATCAATGCGGGCATCTTTTTCTCTTCCAAATTGGTCGCTTCATTTCTCTAAACCCTTATTCAAAACTTACACAAATTCTCAACTTTAAACTCAAGCTCGAAACCAACTTTCAAAACTCAATCATAAAAGACTCGGGGTTGATATCGGGAGGGGCAAAATGGTAATTTCATGAAACTTTCCAAAAAATGACCAATCGGGTCATTACATTATCTACCACTAAAAATCATGTTCGTCCTTGAACATAAACCAAAAGAAAGTACCTGAAGCCTCAAAAAGCTTAGGATATTTGGCACACATCTTACTCCATCTCCCAAGTCGCCTCACCAACTGAATGGTGCTTCCACTGCACCATCACTGAAGCAATCTCTTAGGTCCTAAGCTTTCGGACTTGCCTATCTAAAATGGCTATAGGATCCTCCGCGAAATATATGTTTGGACCCAACTCAACTGGATGAAGAGAAAGTACATGGTACTCATTCGGCACGTACTTCCGAAGCATGGAGCCATGAAATGCTGGATGCACAACTGACAAACTAGGTGGCAAGGCCGACTTATAGGCCACTTCTCCCACTCAGCTCAAGATCTCAAAAGGTCCAATGAATCTAGGGCTAAGTTTTCCCTTCTCTCCAAACCTCATCACACATTCATGGGTGACACTCGGAGCCAAACATGATCACTCTCCATGAACACTAGAGATCGAACTCTCCGATATGCATAACTCTTCTGTCAACTCTGAGCTGCCAATAGTCTACACTGGATCATATGAACCTGCTTCATAGCATCTTTAAGCAAGTTTGTATCTAATGAGTCCATCTCAGCTGAATCAAACCATTCGATCGGAGATCTACACCGTCTGTCGTACAACACCTCAAATGGGCCATCTGAATGCTGGAATGGTAACTTTTGTTGTAGGAAAACTCTACTAAGGGAAAATGTCGATCCTATCTAGTACCAAAATGGATCACACAAGCTCGGAGTATGTCCTCCAACACCTGAATCGTCTGCTCGGACTAACCATATGTCTGAGGATGAAAGGTTGTTCTTATATCTAACCGAGTACCCAAACCATGTTGCAAAGCCTTCGAGAAATGGGAAGTGAACAATGAACCTCGATTAGAGACAATAGAAATTGGGGCTCCGTGTACTCGCACAATCTTACTGATATAAAGCTCAGCTAACTTCTTCGTAATATACTTTACCCGAATCGGGATGAAATGAGTGAACTTGGTCAATCGATCAATAACCACCCACTATGATAGGTAGTCCCACAACAAAGTCTATAGTGATTCGTTCCCACTTCCAAGTAGGAATAGGCATCCTCTGAGATATATCTTCGGGATGCTAATGCTCATACTTAACTTATTCGCAAGTCAAACACCTTGGAACAAGGTCTGCAATATCCCTTTAAATGTCACACCACCAATAATGATGGCTCAGATCATGATACATATTTGCCACTTCCGGATGGATGGAATATCGGGAACAATGGGCCTCCTCAAGAATCAATCTAATCAACTCGCCTAGCTTGGGCACAGAGATCATGCCCCCAATCCTCAAAACACCATCAGAATCAAGGACAGGTTCATTAGTTTTCCCTCTCACCCATCTTGTCTCGAATGAGACACAGTTTCTCATCATCAAACTGACGCTCACGGATCTACTCAATTAAGGAAGAACGAGCCTCTATAAAAGCAATCAAACCACATGTCTCCTCATAAACTTGTAACCGGACGAGACTGTTGGCTAACCTTTGAACATCTCTAGCTAATGGTCTCTCCTCAACACTGATAGCTGCAAGACTTTCCATGCTAGAAATATTCCTAACTCAGAGCATCGGCCACCAAATTGGACTTCCTTGGATGATACAAGATAGTAATGTCATAGTCCTTCGGTAGCTCAAGCCATATGCATTGCCTCAAGTTCAGATCTCTCTGATTGAAGATGTACTGAAGACTCTGATGATCCGTGAACACCTCACAATGAACCTCATACCGACAATGTCACCATAGTTTAAGCACAAACACTCAACTTTAAATCATGGGTAGGGTAGTTCCTCTCATGGGTGTTCAACTTTCTAGAAGCATAGGCGCTCACCTTACCCTTTTGCACAGAACACCCCTAACCCAACTCCAGAAGCATCGCAATAAATAATGAAATTTCCACCTTCCTCGGGTAAAGTCAAAATATGATGAAGTCAACAAGGTCTTGAGCTTTTTAAAGCTCTCTTCACACTCATAAAACCATTGGAAGCTCACACTCTGTCAAGTCAGTCTAGTCAAATGAGGTGCAATAGTGGAGGAACTTTACACAAATCGTCTATAATTGCTTGTAAGCCCAACAAAACTCCGTATCTCGGTAGATGACATAGGCCTGGTCCAACCTCTAACTGCCTCAATCTTGGCTGGATCTACCCGACTGCCCTCCTTGAATACCACGTGTCCCAAAAATACCACAGAGTCAAGACAAAACTCGCGCTTCAAGAACTTGGCATAAAGCTTCTCTTCCCTCAATCTCTGGAGTACAATCCTCAAATGTCGATCAAGATCCACCTTAGTCTTGGAGTACACCAAGGTGTCATCAATGAACACTATCACAAAGGAATCCAAATAAGGTCGGAACATCCCGTTCATCAACTCCATGAACGTTGCAAGGGCGTTTGTTAAACTGAAAGACATCACAAGAAACTCATAGTGCCCATAACGCGTTCTAAAAGTAGTCTTAAGGATATCTGATGCCCTAATCTTCACTTGATGATAACCGGACCTCAAGTCAATCTTAGAAAACAAAGATGCACCCTGAAGCTAATCAAACAAATCCTCAATACGAGGAAGAGGATACTTATTCTTTACGATCACTTTGTTCAATAGCCGATAATCAATACACATCCTCATGGATCAACGTTCTTCCTCATGAAAAATACAGGAGCACCCATGGGGAAACATTAGGGCAAATAAACCCCTTACTCAACAAATCATGTAACTGATTCTTCAATTCCTTCAACTCAATTGGAGCCATGCGATATGGAGGAATAGAGATAGGCTTGGTGTCTGGCTCCAAGTTAATAGCAAAATCAATATCCTTATCCGAAGGAACACCTGGAAGGTCAGTAGGAAACACATATGAAAACTTTCGAACCACGGGCACAAAATCCATGGGAGATGGCTCAACCCTAGTATCCCGAATGAAATTCAAATAAGACGAACGTTAACACCCTCTATCAACCAACCTCAGAGCTCAGATAATAACTTTGCTAGGCTAAAAATCGGTAGCACCCGTCCACTTAACTCTCGGGACACCCGACATCGCTAAGGTCACAGTCTTAGCATAACAATCAAAAATAGCATGATGTGGGGAGAGCCAATCCATTACTAAAATAATATCAAAGTCTATCATCCTAGAATGATCAAGTCTACCCAAGTATTATACCCGGCTAAAGAAACAAGAAACGATTCATACACTCGATCAACCACTAAGGATTCACCCACTAGTGTAGAAACATAAATAGGCACTTGAATGTAATCAGACATCATATCAACTTTGGGGTGGGGTATGGGGCAGCGCGCAACTCATAGCGCTGGGACTTTTGTTCTGTAGTTTGGGGACTAGCGCCCCACACCAGCAGTGCGCCCCAAACTTTGGTCAGTAGTTTGGGGCCTGGCGCCCCACTCCAGTAGTGCGCCCCAAACTTTGGTCAGTGGTTTGGGGTCTGGAGCCCCATGCCAGCAGTACGCTAGGATTGCCTGGTCCTTTTTCTTTCTGTGCTTCATTCTGAAGTGTGTCACGACCCGAGAGTACCCCCTAGTCGTAACATGGCGTATTCGACCCCGAAGGGGTCTTATACGAGCCACATAGTCATTCATTGCATTCAATAATGAAAATAGTGCGGAATGAAAAACTTATTTGCATCCACACATTTAAACTTCATTAAAATAACTTTAAAAACACACAGCGGAAGTCTAAGTCTCACATGGCCATCTTAGACACAATCACAAAACATAAGTAGGGACACGGCCCTTTACAATCAAAAGA
>JAJOOS010025915.1:0-12130 GCA_029582725.1 Solanum chiquidenum
AAATTAAAATTAGATTATGTATTTGAATTGTCTAAACCAATGTAAAACCAAAGAACAATTATTCAATATTTTTGTCATTCTTAGTGTTGAATTGATTTCTTTTTGCATTAGTATTAATTTGATTTTGATTTAACTTTTATTATAATTACCAATATATGTGGACTATAATCTTTATTTCAAACTTGAAATAATATATTAAAAGATAAAAACTATGAAAAAGTTTAAGAAATATTTAAAGATTATATCAAAGTAAATATTTTTATGTATAAAATAAAATTTTAAAATTATATATATAATGTTGGGTTGGGTTGGTTTGGTCTCGGGTTAATTTTTTTTAGTTAAAACCAAACAAACCCAAATATAGTCGGGGTTTTTTTTTCAATACCAAACTAACTCAAACCAACCACTAGTCGGGTTTTTTTTCCGGTTTGACTCGGTTTGCGATTTGGTTCGATTTTCGATTCGATTTTGTACACCCCTATATATCATGTTCATTAATTGAAAACTGAGTAATTTCCCTAGATAGTCACCCATGTTTGAGAAATTACCTAATAATATCACCCAACTTTACATATTTTCCTCAAAATATACTTGACACCAAGAAACATCTTTCTCTCCTAATGCATGCCGTGTCCCATTATTCCTTTTTAAAAAAATAGAAACTTGAGGAGTTATTAAGGGAAATGATTGAAGATTGATTAATCATAAAATTACATGTATAATGACATTTGCTTTGTACCGCCAATTACGCAAAATATAATGTGTTTTGGACATTAGTTAGCTAGAGAAAACGTTTTGATGTGACCCTGCAATACGATGGGGCCATTAGTTTAGAGTGTATTTAGTAGGGAGGAATTTGTTTTTTCATATTTAATATTTTGAAAATATTTTCTCTGCCCTAATAAGTTCTATAAAAATAAAACTAAAAATAAAAATAAATAGTACTGAAAATCGTCTTTACATTGGATGGTTCGGTATTTTGATGTTCTTTAAAACAACATTTTCAGCACATTTCTATTTTTTTTTATTATATAGAAAAGTCCTGAAAGGACAACTATGACTATGAAGAGTTGTACAATGGGCAATACAAATTATACTATGTACTTGATCATATCTTATTTCCTCACCAATAGCCTCTAAAAATGTCTAAAACGAGTCCGTTCTCTTTATATTATTTCAATCTTATTATCTATTATAAATTTAAAATGCTTAACTATTATCAATTTCATTCATATTTTGTGCACCTCATTTGTTATTCAATATTCACTATGTTTTTTACCTGCCCTATATTCAATCCTCACAATTTGAAATCAAGTTAGCTTTTTCAATACAATTTTCAAAATGTTTTTAACTATATAAATCATCATTTTGGTAATTTTAGAATTCAAATGTTCAATATTATTATTTTTAAATAATAAAATACAAATTTTATTACTCTCATCATTCTTAAGTACTTGTCATAATTTTCTCTTTGAAAGTTAAATTATGCAAAATTTGACATATTACCGCAATTAATTTTCAATACTACTATTATCTTGTCTCAAATAAGAAGGGGGAAATAATTTATTTTTAAGCAGATTATCTCTTTTTTGAAATATTAATAAACTTTATGAACATACTATATTGACAAATTTAAATTTCAAAATTATTTTTTATCTAACTATAATTCATAAAAAAAAGTTTATGAAAAAACTTATTAATTGAATCTAGATAGAAAACTTACCAACATAACTTATGATTTGGAACTATATGTAATATATTTCACTAGAGACATAAATGACAATTATACTTTTAAGTATGAATCATCTCACCATGATAAAAAAAAATTTATCATGCGAATAAAGTAAAAATATTATTTCAAAAAAAAGATATTCTCATCTTTAAAATAGACAAAATAAATATAACTTTACTAGAATTTTTGTTATTGTGTTATAAACAAAAGAAATTAAATGAAATTGTGATTGTGCGAGTTAGATATAATAATTTATATTATTAAATGAAATAAATTTATAACTTAGCTTTATAAATTAATAATTCATTAAACTTGTCAATAAATTTCATTTCAATACTCAAAGGAACAAAGTGAACACAATGCCAGGTCAGTCCTCTATATATATCAACGACAGCTTTTGATGTAAGCCTGCAAAGGACCATTATAGTGAGGAAAACTTTTTTTTTTAGAAGAAATTTTTTAGTATTTTAATTTTTGGTCAAAGTTTTGAAAATATTTTCTCTACAATTTTTCTCTCTTAAAAATAAGGAAAGAATGTCTTCCTTAGAAATAAGTTTCTTTACTACTAGAAAATAAGGAATTAGCGACGGACAAAATTTCGTAGCTAGACAGCAAATTAAATTTCAATCCTATTTTACTACGAATTAGCGACGAATTGTTAGAAAATTCAACTAAAAATAGATGATCCTTAATATTTGTCATTTCACAAATCAATGTATAAATGACACTATTCTTTTTTTTTTACCCTTGTGAGTTATTAGCCTTGAAAATATACATTTGACCAACATAGAAAAACTAAGTAAATAATTCATGTTTATTGGTCAAATTAATTTATGTTCATTGATTGAAAACTTGACTTCAAAAAAACATTAAATAAGTGTATAATAATAAACTTAGTTTCTTAATGCACTGCACGTGGAATCTAAAATGGTATAAATTAAAACGGAGGAAGTATTAAATTAAACATTCTAGAAGTATAAAATTAAACATAAACTTGAGGAGTTAGTAGGTAAATGATTGAAGACTGATTAATCATAAAATTATATATATAATGGCATTAGCTCCAATAATGCAAATTATAAATGTTTTGAACATTAGTTAGAGATAACATTTTGATGTAACCCTGCAATACGATGGGACCAATAGTTTAGGGTGTATTTATTAAAAAAATGTAGGGAGGATTTTATGTTTTTTCATATTTAATTGATCAAAACTTTTGAAAACATTTTCTCCGCCCTAATAATTAGTTCTATAACAATAAAAAATAACTAGCACTTAAAATCGTCTTTACATCGGATGTTTTGGTATTTTGATAATCTCTAAAACAATATTTAAGCACATTTATATGAATAAGTCTTTATTATTAAATTAGCATAAGTAGCCAACAATTTTAATTATATTTAGTTTTATTGAGTCTATCATAATGTATAGCTTACGTATAAGTACGCTATATTGTACATTTAGTGTATATTTTCTATGACTTTTGACAAGTTATAGTGTATATAGTTAGTGTATACTTCCTATGATTTTTGACTATTTTTTCATATAAATAAAACATGACAATATTTATTGTAAACTAATTACTTTATCGTACATATATTTAAAACTTTGTATTTTTAATCCAATAAGTGGAAGACAAATTTCATCCCATTTTAAAAATGAAATGTTGAACTTGTGTTTCTAGCAAAATAAACTTAAAGTGGTCATAAGAGATTATTTCCGGCATGCACATACTTAATCTTTGAACATGTTGTCAATCGAATGATCGGATCATATCAGTACTTCCCTCTTCTTATTGCTATCAACTTCCATCCCAACTTCCCAACCGTTACAACTAAACCAACAATTTGTTTATTGTTCCTTCAATAACATCCCATAAACCTTCGCTCACATATATATTATGAAATATTTAGTAGATTTATTAGTATTTACTTATTTTTCATTTCAGCTTTACGTAGATTACCCATGTACCAATAAAGAAATGCAACAACACTTTCAATCATGTGTCACCTTAAATAGAGCAACAGAAATCTGGCCAATCAAAAGGATATGCTTACGTTGAATGAATTAGAGCTTCATAGTTGGCAATTAAAAGTCTATAACAATAATAATTTTAACTTTGTTTATAGTTTGTTCGTAGCAAAACCTTTGTGTTTTTTTTTTATATAATTTTCAAAAGTCTTTGCTTTATCATAAAATTTAGCAGTCGTTTTATGAACAAACTAACACAAGCATATTGTTTGGTTAACCAGATTTGTGTTATCTTATTTATGACTACATAAGATTGAAAATATTGTTGCATTACTTTAGAGATGAAGAGGCAATCTTCCGAAAGTTGAATTAAATTTTTTTAAATGATAGTTCTGTAAAACGTTTTGCAAGAAATGGGTTAGAGAGTGATTCTTAGGGTGATATTTAAGGAATAGGTGATGTATTATCACACAATGTTAATCAATTGACTAAATAATTCAATGTAGGTTAATTGTATATGGAATAACTTCTAAACTTCTAAACCGATCGGAAGACATTATGTCACGACCCAAAAATGGGCGTGATGACACTCATCTTATCCCACCAAGACAAGTCAGCCTAAAACTCAATTTTATATGGTGAATGCCAGAGGCGTAACTAGAGGGGGTGTTGTGGGTTCACGTGAACCCATGCTCCCCTTTCTAGATTATGTATAGTAGTGTTATCTTTTAAAAAAATATTTATATAGATGTGTGAACCCATGTTCAAAGTATCATATAATAATGTGATGATGATTGGGTGCATCTCTCTAAGTGAGGATATAAATTTAAATCTTATATCGATCTCGTCTCTTTGAGTAACACCTTTCCAAGTGGTTATCAGTTACATTTTTGACGTTTCAACTAATTTTGCTTTTGTTTTTTTCCTTTAATCTTTCAAAATTTTCAAGTGTGTTACATTGAAAATTCCTAAAAAATTTAGCATTGTAATTTTTTTATATAATTAAATCAAATTTGTATATTAAAATTTAAAACTAGTAGTATTATATATTTTGGACTTATAATTTTTAAAATTTAATGGTTCATATTACGAACTAAAAGTCAAATCGATCAAATTTATATTTAAGATACATTTTTTCGTAATCTGCACCCACTAGCGGAAATCCTGGATATGCCTCTGGTGAATGCGGAAGTAAAACGAGAATAAAAGTTGAATACTATAAAATAACGCGGAAATTTATAATCAACTTAAATATACCCCAAAACCTAGTTGTCACATGCTCAAGCCTCTAATGTAAACACTAGAATTGAAAGAAAACATAAGTCTCAAATGATGTTGTCTCTAAAATAGAACAAGATCATATATAGGAGTAAGAAGGCCTGTTGAGATGACAAACAACTACCTCACAAATATCTATAGGAAGCCTCGGAAAAGAAGTGAATAGAAAGTACCACAAAGATCCGAGCTCGTAACCTACAAAAATGTAGAAGCAAGGGGTGAGTACCAAACCACAAGGTACTCAATAAGTAAACTTTTAAACTCAAGCTAAGGGAATGGAATACGGGTACTCCTTACATCCCAACCGAACCTCCACAACTACAACCTGCATAAAAATCAATTCAACCTTATATGCTATGTAAATTGTTAACTATTAGGTTGGACTGGTTTTTATGCAGGTTATATTTGTGGAGGCTCTATGAACAATAATGTGAAAGGCTTACTCACATGCTAATGATGATTCTAAGATTGAAAGTTAGTTCTCACTTTATTGAATCTATGAGCTATTTTATGAGTTGTATTGAATGAAGGGTAGATCACTCCTTCACACATGTAAATACAATTCAAGACTAATTATGTATAAATTGGGAAATAATGCTTAGTACCGAGTGGATATGGACAATGAGGTAAAGGCCCTTTCATCAATGCAATAGGTCAGGTCATCTAAAGTAAACTCATGAGACGGAAGCTCCTCCGCCAATGCAAGAGGTAGGGTTTCTAGAAGCAGTCTCCCTATCCCATAACTATGTGCCAACATAGGACCTTAGCTAGTGGATCCACCTTATAGCTATACATTTAGTTCTACTTTAGGCAAGTAGGACACCTTCTTTTGGTGTGGGGTTACACGACACCGGATTTCATGTAGCTCACATGGTCTATGTTGGTTATGGCTACTCTTCCCTAAATGAAAGATAATGAATGAGAAATAAACTATACTATGATTTCTTGGTGAGTCTTACTTAGTAGGAGAGAGGGTATGTGACTTCACTTCCACATTGCACAAGTAGACTTAGTAGGATGTCATGGGATGGTTCATTTATATTATGATGAGATTTGAATGTGTGCATGTATGTTGAATAAATGGTTGGTATGAATAACTTTTCTTATAATTCAAGTAATGTACATGACTAGTTCCTCATTTATGACTATTGACTTTGATGAGGTCTAAATATGGTGTGTATGACTAAGGTAGCTTCAAAAGAGTACTTGGTAAGTTTGGTGTTATGGGATGCCAACCATACATTGCACAAGTGTTCTTTAGGGGTTGCTAAGGTAAGGGTTTCACTATGTTGAGAGTATAAATGTGATTAGGACTTGTGTTGTACATTGAAATGCATGTTGGTTTCTAAACTTGATAAATGCATACTTTGCAACTAAATGTCCCTTTTCATATTAAAAGGATTTTATGCATGTTTCCATACTTAGTACATATTTGTGCTAACCCCTTCTTCCTATACATTTTGATAAGTGTAGGTTCCGACTAGGTGACATACACTCTCTTTCTTCAAGAAGACTTGGATTGCTTATCTCCAAGTTGTGGTGAGTCCTCAAGTTCAAGGACGGATTATCCATTTCCTAGTTTCTATTGTACTTCTCATAGTGAGACTTTTATTGATGTAAAGGGCTAAGTCCCAAACTTTGTGTTCCTATGTTTTAGATTGTGTATGAGACTAAGTATAGATTCCTATGATTTTCCTTTAGGAAAAATGAAGTTTGACTTCTATTGTAAAAGTTTAAAAATTTTCTGCATTATTTCTATGTCTTATGTTATGATGATGCTAGAGGCTTGTATGAGACCCCTTCGGGGTCAAGTACGCCATGTTACGTCTAGGGGGTACTCCCGGGTCGTGACAAACTTGATATCAGAGCATAAGGTTTTCGGAATAATATTTAGATTTAGTCTCATGAACCACGTCTAGTAGAGTCTTGTTCATGAGTGTGAAGCGCGCCACACTTATGAATGAGAGGCTATAAGATCTTTAGGAACTTTCACTTCTTTCATTACTCTTTAGTCATGCTTTGGAGTCCTAACTCTATGAAGTCCTTTCTCCTAACCCTTCTCTTGTGATTATAGGCAATGAATACAAGAAGAGGTAATGCGAGAAGGGCACAAGAGGAGAATGTGAATGAGGGAGTTCCTCCCCAAGATCCTAAAGACCCTCAAGTTTCTAATGATGAAGGGGCTATGACTAATGTGGAGATAAGGGAGGCTTTCCAAACCTTGACTCAACTTATGACGGTTCAAACTCAAGCCATCACCACTCAGGCCTAATTTATAACGGCTAAAGTAAATAGGGAAATTTGGCCCCGAGTGAATCCTAATGCGAGCACCATGGCTTAAAGGTTAAAAGACTTTACTCTAATGAACCCTCCTATGTTCTTTGGTTCTAAAGTGAATGAAGACCCACAAGAGTTTTTGGAAGAGGTCTACAAGATAGTGGATGCTATGGGAGTGATTTCTATTGAGAAAGCCAAACTAGCCGGGTATCAATTGAAGGATGTGGCCCAAGTATGGTACACCCAATGGAAGGATAATAGGGCTATAAGAGCGGGTCCCATTGGTTGGGAAGTGCTCAAGAATGCATTCCTTGGTAGGTTCTTTCCACGGGAAAAGAGGGAAGCAAAAGTAGAGGAATTTATCAACCTTCGCTAAGGAGGCATGAGTGTCCAAGAATACTCCTTGAAATTCACTAAGTTGTCCAAATATGCCCCATCTTTGGTGTCTAACCCAAGAGATGAGATGAGTCGCTTTGTCACCGGTGTGTCCGATGCTATTGAAGAAGAATGCCGAGTGGCAATGCTCCATGACAACATGGATATCTCACGGTTGATGGTATATGCTCAACAAGTTGAGGAGACAAGGCTTAGGAAGAAGAATCGAAAGGTAAAAAGGGAAAGGACCGATAACGGTAATTCTTCTAAAGGTAAGTTTGAAGGTTAAAATGGACCAAGGTTCAAGAAGAGGTTTTCCAACCAAAGCTCCTCTAATGCTCCTAAGACCAACAAAGATAGGGTGTCTAACCATAAGCCTCAAGGAGGCAATAGGAGTGGACCTTCCATGGAGAGGCCTACATGTGCCAAGTGTGGTAAGAAGCATGAGGGGAAATGTCTTATCGGTATGGGTGTGTGCTATGGATGTGGAAAATGTGGGCATCAATTGAAAGATTGTCCAACCCATACGACCAAGGGAACAGAGGGCAATTAAGCTCCTCCTAGTGGTTCCAATTCCGATGCTCCTAAGAAGAATTGGTTCTATGCTCTTCAATCAAGAGGTGACCAAGAGAGCTCCATGAATGTTGTAACAGGTATGTTGCAATTCTTTTCCATTGATGTTTATGCATTACTAGACCCACTACAACAAATGTGGTTATCAAGGACAAATAATTTTGTCATTAATAAATCATATTTCGTCACTAAAAATCTTGTGTGGCGAAAAAAATTTCGTCAAGCAGTCGTCCCTAAATGTGCGTCTCTAAAATTATTCAAATACGATTTAGTGCTTCGTCGCTAAAAGTATTATATTAACTACAAAAAAAAGAATCGCCGCCAAATGAATAATTATTTGTAACAAATTTATTTGTCATAAAAAGTATAATTTGTTTGTGGTTAATAGTATCTTTTGTCACTTAAAAGGTTATTATTACCGACAAAATTGTATTGTTGCTAATTAATTAGTTCAAACAGTGACGATATCAATTGTCTCTAAAGTTATATGTATTTCGTAGTTGAACAAATGTATTTTCGTCACTAATGACTACTTTTTATATACAAAAATAAATTTGTCCTTAAATGTATAAATTAGGGACAAATTTATTATTCTAAAAAAGGGTAATAATTCTGTGGTTAAATCTATTTATTTTTTCAGTAAAAGTATTGTTTTTACCGACAACATATATTGTCACTATAAACTATCATGATTAGTGACAATTATAATTGTCATAAAATAAAAAATTAATTCGTATTCAATAAAAAAGAGGATATTGGGACAAATATATTTTTGTCACTAAATGTAGTCAACTTATGTCAAATTTATTTATTTTGTGACAAAAATATTTTGCCTTAAAAAGCTTGATTTAGTCGTTGCTAAATGTTACCTTTAATGACAAAATCTTTTGTCACTAATTGCATTCATTGATGACATTTAATTATTTTATATTAGTGAATTTTTTTAAATTATAGAATTGCATAAATTAAAAATTAAATAATAAAACATGCTAGATAATAATGAAATCTATCCATTACAATTAAAAACAACTAAAATATCTGAAGGTACTTTAACAAGTTCCATGAACTAAAGTAAAATATGTCCAATAACAAGAAAATCTAACTGAAATAGAAGAAATATTACTCCTAAACCAAGACAGAAAAGTAGAAATTTCTTCCAAAGTATCAATAATATGGTGATACTTGTCTTGCATTAGTCTTGATTCAATTCTCACCTTTTATACCTGTGTAAAAGAGAGAAAAGAAATTCATAAGAGTTAATAAAAAGTAGAATCTGTAACACAATATGATTTTTCATATGTTGTAATGTCCTGTTTTATGACCACTGCAAAAATAAATCATATAGAATGTGAAGATATATATTATCTATACATTTGCTACGATAAAACTCTCTATTTGTTTCAGGGCTTAGACTTAACATATTTTAACTATATGAAATGTTTAAGCTTCTAAACTCGCTGCTCATAATTCAAAGAATGAAAATTTTATTCTTCTATCTTGCAACAAGATAGACATTCCTGCTGATTTTATTTTGTCCAAACCTGTGGACTACCTCATTATCTGGTAATTAACTAGTTGACTTTGCATTCACAAAGTAACACACCTCCAAGACAACTCTATGGAGTAATATCAACTTTAACAATAACAAGAGTCTAAGGGGAATGTGTGACAACACCGGAGCATACAATAGCCCAAAATGAAGGAAAGAATGACAACTTTAAAGGGGATCACTGATTGTATAATATGGAATGCAGATGCAGTGGCAAAGTATCTATGGAATATAGCCAACATGCTGATAACCTTTGAGTAAAATGAGTGAAAAGTGTGTATAAAGGGGACTAATTGGTGGCAATAAACACCTAGCAAGACAGTTGTTGGTAATGGATACTGTGAAAATGGATGGCTCAAGGCATTAGGGAAATAGTGAACTGCACCAGTGAAACTAGTATGCTCAAACATGTTGTCATAGTAATCTTACTCTTTTTCAGAAAGCCACATTGAAAGGGTAATCAAAGCATCAGGGAGAGCCTCAACGCCTTTTCCTTTAGGAAAATAAAATGGTGCAGGATCGCGGTATGCCAACATTTTATTAAGGACAGACTTAACACAAATTGGAACAAATTTAGCTTCAGTATCTCCTTGTACCTGCTAGTTAAGATCATGCTGAATTTTCTGACCTAAGCCCCTATCTAACAAGGTGGTCTACGATCATTAAATCACTAGAAACAGGAGCAAGCTCTATGTTACCGCTAAACGATAAACCTAGGGGTAAAGTCTCCAAACAAGTTGTAACTTTTCAACAACAGATGCAAAAACAGACTCTTTCAAATCAAAGTGGGTAGACTAGGATGAAGTTTAATGTACAGTTGTTCCAAACAAATTCATGAGATAGTTTATTGATCTTCTTTTCTTTTTCATATCATCTGCTTTAAATTTGCTGTGAAAACTTGATGGGATAGAAAAATATATATTGGCTATCAATTATCATACAATAGATCTTTCACTTTGCTAGATCTTTTGTCCAGAGAAATGTAATTAGTCCTATCAAAATTTTAAAATCAAGAATGACTTCGGCAGAAAGAAAAGTTCTTAGTATAAACTCATTTTACCATAAATTCCAAACTCTTCAAAAAGTAATGTTCTTGCTATTACACTCGAACTCTTCAAAAATGTCCGATCCTCCAAAAGTAGTGCATTTTTGGAAGATTCGATACATCTGTAATAACATTTCTAGAGACTCCGAGCAACACATGTTCTTGATATAAGATCATCTTACCATAAATTCATTCACCACCATTTGGTATTTACTATCTGTACCCATCTTTCAAACAAAACTAAGCAGTACATTAATGGCAACTCAAAAGAGTCTAAAAAAGAGTTAAAACATTGTATTTTTGCAGTAGTTTTGATCAACCCATAAAAATAAGATTGACTTTTCCTTTTAGATTCATGAAAGAATGAAAAACAATGGAAGTTAGTAGTAAGTGCGAGAAAGAAGCTATAAGAAGAGAAGGTGAATTAAGGATTCGTTAACAAAAGAAGAGCAAGTCAGACTCAGAATGTTGAAATGAGAGGAAGAAATCAGAACGCTATGCCAATGATATTGGAAATAATGTATGGATCCTTCACACTTCTACTAGTATTTTTCTCTTTCTACATTAAAACTACACATGTCATATGAGTTTTAAGTTATTTTTCATGTGAGGTTTGAATTAAACCACATTTAGCACCAACGGTATTACAACATTAACAAAGATTAACACACAATTTTATTCTATTATAAATTCTAATCATGATTTTGCTTCCAACAGCTATACTGAATTATATATCTAGCACTACCAAGCATACATCTAAAGGACTATTGCACTACTAGTAGAGTACAAAAGTATTCCAGTAAGCATATGAACAACTTCCTGCCAATTCTATGGCTAAGATATTAGAAACCTTTTGGAATATCTCCCAACTATAAAAATGTTGGTTCTATGTGCTACTGATTTCCCTAAGAATACAAAGCTTTGCTATCAAGAATTAAGGAAAACCAAACTATATCATCACTAAATGACCAGTTACTAAGAGACTGAGAAGGATAAGAATTGCAGCTCTACAATATTGATATTCTATTTCCATGGTCTGAAAATCTATAAAGTAGTGTAAAAAGGAGGAATCTTCTCTTTATCTCTACTTAGCTACTTGCAATGTTTCCCCTCTATAAGGTATGATAGCCTTTTCTACACTATGTCCAGTAAGATTAGGACGCACCTAGGGCGTAAAGTATATGGCATGTTCAATACTAACTTTTTTTTCTTGAGCTAAGGTATTAACGTATTAATATGATATAAATAAAATAATTGATATAAACTATAACTTTTGAAACTGGACTTTACGTTGGCGAAATAAAAATATACCTAAAGTTGGCATTCTCAT
>JAJOOS010025917.1:0-12444 GCA_029582725.1 Solanum chiquidenum
CGATGCATGAATCTTCTCTTGCAATGCATGAATCTCTTTTCTCGCGATGCATGAATCCATTTCCCGCGATGCATGAATCTTCTCTTGCAATGCATGAATCTCTTTTCTCGCGATGCATGAATCCATTTCCCGCGATGCATGAATCTTCTCTTGCAATGCATGAATCTCTTTTCTCGCGATGCATGAATCCATTTCCCGCGATGCATGAATCTTCTCTTGCAATGCATGAATCTCTTTTCTCGCGATGCATGAATCCATTTCCCGCGATGCATGAATCTTCTCTTGCAATGCATGAATCTCTTTTCTCGCGATGCATGAATCCATTTCCCGCGATGCATGAATCTTCTCTTGCAATGCATGAATCTCTTTTCTCGCGATGCATGAATCCATTTCCCGCGATGCATGAATCTTCTCTTGCAATGCATGAATCTCTTTTCTCGCGATGCATGAATCCATTTCCCGCGATGCATGAATCTTCTCTTGCAATGCATGAATCTCTTTTCTCGCGATGCATGAATCCATTTCCCGCGATGCATGAATCTTCTCTTGCAATGCATGAATCTCTTTTCTCGCGATGCATGAATCTTCTCTTGTAATGCATGAATCTCTTTTCTCGCGATGCATGAATCTTCTCTCTGTTGTGCATGGCTTCCTCTTGCTATGCATGGATCTTTGATGATGCCTCCCTGATACCGAACTAAGATGATGCTTCACCCAGCAACATAGGTGATCTTCTGGGTATCTCTTGGACGACGGTATCTTCTCAATTGATAATATAAATAAAAAATGACCCTCGGAGTAGTGGTGTCATCTCATTTGACAATACGATATAAATGACTCTCCGGATAGTAATATCGTCTCAATCGACAATATAAATAAAAATGGCCCTCGAAGTAGTGGTATCATCTCATTTGACAATACAATAGAATTGACTCTCCTGGTAGTGATATCGTCTCAATCGACAATATCAATAAAAATGACTCTCGAAGTAGTGGTATTATCTCATTTGACAATACGATATAAATGACCTTCAGGGTAAGAATATTATCATATCTGATAATATAATGCAGATAAATATCCTCCAGGTATCTTTAGTTGCTGGAAAATAATAATATTTCTCTCTTCAAAGTTTTCTTTTGTCCCATCTCCGAACATAATTGCATGTTCATTATGAACCTTGCCTTGCTGAGAATTTGAATAAAAGTAATGCTACTCATATTCCCAATTCTTGGTATAAGCAGCATAAGATATTTCCTGCATCCACATAAAAGTTGTCAATTTGAAGAGCTCTTCGCCCCTTTTGACTTTTCCATATTTTATTGAATGGAAGAATATGCCGATCTTGAGGCACCCTGTAGACCTACATCTATAGAAAAATGGTTAGTTTAAAAATGAACTGATCTGTGTTGATCTCTTCGGTTGTCTGCTTCTTGTCTTGCTATCTCCGGTTGATTTCTTCGATCTCCCGCTTCTTGATAGATGAGACAAAATATTTTTATTCAACTAAAAGAATTGAAACATGGAGGGGAAGTTTTTAAGGAAAATATATTTTCAAAAGTAATGTTTGGAAAAAGTCACTGCCAAATGTCATGTCATGTCGAGCTTAATAAATGCCATTTGGAGTTGATGCATTGAGGTCCATCTAATTACTTGTTGGGAAGTATTCAAAGTTGCTCTACACTCTTGCTGAACCTTATTGAAAATTTTGAGGTCATCCTAAAAAATTTCTGTCCCAGTTAACTGTCATGGCTTATCTCGAACTGTTGGTAAGCAAATCACGGAATTTTTGAGATCTTCTCAAAAATTCTGTCCCAATTGCAAATCTCAAAGTAACTTCAGTCTCAACTTTGTTGGAGAGATCTTCTTCTTGAGAATTTTTGAGTCCCTCTCAAAAATTCTGTCCCAGTTTCTATTGTAAAGAGAAATAAAAATCTTACGGGAGGTATGACCGAGCCCTTGTGGCGCCTACGTATCCCGTTAAGGCAGGAATCAGGTCAAACATAGTTCCCCCTCGAGATTAACAAAATAAGAAAATTTACAAAGAACCGACCGAGGCCGACATAAGCCGCCTACATATCTCATTCTTGAGAATTCAGGTCGAACGTAGTTCATAAACAAGGAAAAATATTGAAAAGGGATAAAGGAGTGATCGAGGCCGACATAGGCCGCTTACGTATCTCATTCTTGAGAATTCAGGTCAGACGTAGTTCATTACAAAAGGATAGATTCTAAACAAAGCAACTACAAACAAATGGAATGATTGCAAAGAAATAACAGAAATACAAACTGAAATCTTTACACATAGTATCTCTTGACAGCATCTGAGTTGATCGGTTTCAGCCATTCGGTGCCATCCATCTCCGACAGGACCAAGGCACCTCCAGATAACACTTTACGAACCATGTAGGGTCCTTGCCAATTTGGTGCAAATTTTCCTTTGTACTCATCTTGATGAGGGAAAATGTGTTTGAGAACTAACTGACCAACCTCGAATAATGTGGCTCTTACTTTCTTGTGGAAAGCACAAATCATTCTCTGTTGATACAGTTGACCATGACAAACCGCAACCATTCTCTTTTCATCAATCAATGCTAACTGATCAATCCGCTTACGAACCCATTCAACATCATTCAATTCAGCTTCTTGGATTATTCTCAGTGAAGGTATTTCAACTTCTGCAGGTATAACTGCTTCTGTTCCATATACTAGCAAATATGGAGTAGCTCCAACTGATGTTCTGACAGTCGTTCGATAACCCAACAAAGCATATGGCAGCATCTCATGCCACCCTTTGCGATTATCAGTCATTTTCCTCAAAATCTTCTTTATGTTCTTGTTGGCCGCTTCTACAGCTCCATTCATTTAGGGACGATAGGCGGTTGAATTCCGGTGAGTGATCTTGAATTGTTCACATATCTCTCTCATCAAGTGACTATTGAGATTCACTCCATTATCGGTAATGATGGATTCTGGCACTCCAAACCTACATATCAAATTGTTGCGAACAAAATCAGCTACAACCTTCTTGATTACCGACTTATATGAAGCTGCTTCCACCCACTTGGTGAAGTAGTCAATGGCAACCAAAATAAATCTGTGTCCGTTAGAGGCGGCTGGCTCTATTGGACCAATGATATCCATGCCCCAAGCTACAAACGGCCACGGTGAACTCATAGCATTAAGTTCGTGAGGTGGCACTCAAATCAAGTCACCATGCACTTGACATTTATGACATTTCTGCACAAACTTGCAACAATCATGCTCCATAGTCATCCAAAAATAACCGGCTCGAAGAATCTTCCTCGCCAAAGTGAGTCCATTCATGTGCGTACCACAAACTCCTGCATGTATTTGTTCTAGAAGCTTTGCAACTTCATCAGCATCAACGCATCTGAGAAGACCTAAAAAAATCTAGAGTCCTCATATAAATGATTTCGCCACTTGCAAAGAAATTGAGGGCCATACGGCGTATTGATTTCTTCTGGTTGAACGTTGCATTCTCAAGATAAGTCCCGTCTTCTAAGTACTTCTTGATGTCAAAATACCAAGGCAAACCATCTGGTTCTGCTTCAACATGTGAACAATGGACAGGCTGCTCTTTTACCTCTATATCCAAGGGATCAATATAACTTGTATTTGGATGTTTAATCATTGAGGCAATGGTGGCAAGAGAATCGGCCAACTCATTTTGTGTTCTGGGAGTGTGCCTGAATTCAATCTTGTGAAATCTTTTGCACAACCTCTATATATACTGCACATACGGCGTGATCTTTGGGTTCTTTACGGCCCATTCTCCTTGGACCTGGTGAATTAGTAAATCTGAATCTCCAATGACCAGCAACTCATGAACATTCATGTCGATCGCCATCTTCAAACCGAGGATGCAAGCTTCATATTCAGCCATGTTGTTTGTGCAATTAAATCGGAGTTTAGCCGTCATAGGATAGTGCTGGCCGGACTCTGATACTAAGACTGCTCCGATACCTTTTCCTTGGTGATTTGCCGCTCCATCAAAGAATACTCTCCAACCAGGGTACGGTTCAGAAATATCTTCACCCACAAACGAAACTTCTTCATCGGGAAAATAAGTCTTGAGCGGTTCATACTCTTCATCAACTGGATTCTCTGCAAGATGATCAGCCAAGGCTTGGGCCTTTATCGCTTTCTGGGTCACATACACAATATCAAACTCACTCAAAAGCATCTGCCATTTAGCCAATTTCCCGGTCGGCATTGATTTCTGGAAAATATACTTCAATGGATCCATTCGGGAGATAAGATATGTTGTATAAGAGGAAAAATAATGTCTCAACTTCTGAGCAATCCAGGTCAAAGCGCAACACGTTCTCTCCAAGAGAGTGTAATAGGCTTCATACGGAGTGAATTGTTTGCTCAAGTAGTAGATGGCTCGCTCCTTCTTCCCAGTCTCATCATGCTGACCAAGTACGCATCCCAATGAATTATCCGAGACCGATAAATATAGCAATAACGGACTCCCCTCTCGTGGAGGGACCAACACCGGTGGATTGGACAAATAATTCTTTATGGCATCAAAAGCAGTTTGACATTCTCCGGTCCACTTGGTCGAGGCATCCTTTTTCAACAACTTGAAGATTGGCTCACACACCACGGTGGACTGAGCTATAAATCGACTGATGTAGTTCAACCTTCCCAGAAAACTCATCACCTCTTTCTTGGTCTTCGGGGGAGGTAATTCTTGTATCGCCTTGATCTTGGAATGGCCAAGCTCAATGCCTCTTCTGCTGACTATAAATCCCAACAGCTTGCCAGCTGGCACTCCAAAAGCACATTTGGCGGGATTTAACTTCAAATTGTATCGTCGTAAACGATCAAAGAATTTCCTCAAGTGAGTCAAGTGATCCAAACTCTCGCGGGAGTTGATTATGACATCATCCACATACAACTCGATCTCCTTGTGAATCATATCGTGGAAGATGGTTGTCATATCCCTCATGTAAGTTGCACCAGCATTCTTGAGACTAAAAGGCATCACCCGATAATGATATACACCCCAAGGCGTAATGAAAGTTGTCTTTTCTGCATCTTCTTCATCCATCAGGATCTGGTGGTAACCCGCATAACAATCCACAAATGACTGCATCTCATGCTTAGCACAATTATCAATAAGAATGTGAATGTTTGGCAAGGGAAAATTATCTTTCGAGCTTGCTTTGTTAAGATCTCTGTAGTCAACACAAATTCTAATTTTTCCGTCTTTCTTGGCGATCGGAACAACGTTGGCTAACCAAGTCGGATATTGCGTCACCTTCACTACTTGAGACTCGATCTGTTTGGTAATCTCCTCTTTGATCTTTAAACTCAACTCAGGCTTGAACTTCCGAGTCTTTTGTTTTACTAGACTAAAATCTGGATTGATCGGCAACTTGTGAGATACCATATTTGTACTTAATCCTGGCATATCTCTTTAAGACCAGGCAAATACATCAATGTACTCTCTGAGCAAATAAACCAGGTCACTTCTTTGAGCCTCAGTCAGATGGACACTGATTCTTACTTCTTTAACACATTCTTCATCTCTGAGATTCACAGTTTCGGTTTTCTCTAAATTTGGCTTGTGTTGATTCTCAAATTGTCGAAACTCTTCGGCAACATGTTCGGGTACCTCATTTTCTACTTCATGTTCCTCGCACTCATCATCACCTGCCTCATTTCGTTCACTTGGTTAAATGACATGACATGACATTGGTAGGTTTTAAATTAATATTACTGAATTTATAAACAAACAAAGTTAGGAAAGTAAAATATAAACATATAAGTAAGAAAATTTTAGATAAAAGAGGCTTTCATTAAAATTGAAAAACTAGAACAGATTTTGGCCGCGGCCAAGGGCTGTTTTGCCTTTTTTAAACATCACAAGGGAATTTAAAACTTCAAACAAATAAACTGCATAAAGGGTGGGTCTCGAGCCTCTTCCGGACTACCACAGATTTTAAAAACAAATAAAAACACATGTCCTTTCTACCCAGATGAGTGGGAAATCAGGAGCGGTGTGGAGGTCCAGTTCTGCAATCGCTCCTCAGGTTCTGCATCACGGATGCCCGATGTCCCAGGTTTTTCTTCGATGACTGCATCAATTTCCTCAAAAAGGCCCGAGATTCCTTCCCCCAAACCGTTGTGGATAGTATATTCCCGCACTGGAAATGACTGGTACAGGTGAGGAATTAGCCTGGCCAATGCTTGATCAACATTCTTGTTCTTCATCTCTGCTTCGTCATCTGTCGGTACATATCCCAAACCAAACTTTGCTCATTTGGCGGGAATTTGGATAGGCTCAACGATTCCTTGACAACATTTTCCTAACCCAAAACCCGGTTCAAAACCATTCTGTAGCATGATAATAGCAATCATCTTGTACACGGTGGGCATAGGAGGTTGTGGAGCCAAGTCATCACCGGTGGCATTTACCAGCTCCACCGTATAAAAATCACACTATCGGGCGACATCATCAATGATCGGTGCATACCCATTGGAATGACTCCTTTCACCATAAATTACCAATTTCTGGTCCTTCCAAACAAATTTCATTAGTTGGTGAAGGGTAGAAGACACAGCCCCAACCATGTGAATAAAAGGTCTTCCCAGAAGCAAATTGTAGCTGGTGTTGATATCCAACACCTGAAACTCCACATTAAAATCTGCAGGACCCACCTGAATATCCAAATTTACCGCACCCAGCATGTCTCTTTGCACTCCGTCAAAGGCCCTCACATTGATTTGGTTCTGATGAAGCTTTCCCAAGTCGAATTTCAGCTGCCTCAGAGTCGAGAGTGGGCAAATATTAAGACCGGATCCATCATCGACCAAGACACGATTTATTATCTTATCTCGACACTAACAGGTGACGTGCAGAGCTTTGTTATGCATCTTGCCTTCAAATGACAGCTCTTCGTCACAGAAACTGAGTCGATGTCCTTGAATAACCTGGTTTATCATGGCTGCTAGATTGTCACTGTTGGTGCCCACGGGTACATACGTGTCATCTAGAGCCCTCATCAGAGCTTGCCTATGCAACTGCGAACTCATCAATAAAGCCCACACGAAAATCTGAGCCGGTGTCTTTTCCAGATGTTTCACAATCGAATAATCTTTCGGCTGCATCTTCCTCCAGAACTCTTCTGCTTTGGCTTCACTAATCGGTCTTTTGGACTGATTTTTCTTCTGCGCCCTCTGGGCCAACTCTTCTGGCGTGTAGCACCGGCCGGATCTGGTCATACCCTGGGTGACAACTGTCTCAATCACAAACTTTGGTCGAGTAAGAGTCTCTTGTGGCATCAAGGCAACAGCCTTCTCAGGTGTCAGAATAACAAACTCTTTCTTCTCTCTAATACTTCAGGAGGCCACAACCTTTTCCAATTCATCAGGAACGACCGAAACTATCGCCTTTGTCACGCACCACTCATTATCTATCTGTATCATATTAATAGTGATGCCTCCATGATTTGGCAAAGGATTACTGTTGACGTTGGGTGCAACTGTCTGGAGAGAGACCACTTTCTGATCGATCAAGTCCTGAATTTTAGGCTTTAAGTTGATACAGTCCTCGGTATCATGTCCAACGCTGTTGGAGTGATACGCGCACCTCTGATCAGGCCTGTAAAACTTTGAACTGGTGTCAACCGGCTTGGGCCCCACTGGATGAATAAATCCTGCAGCGGTCAACCGTTCAAAAAGCTGAGTTCGACTATCAATGAGGGGAGTGAAGTTATGGGCTGGTTTTTTCTCAAATCTCAGACGGGGGTCGTAGTTGCCTTGTTGGGAAGGAGGCATCTGACGATAATTTGTGGTGTTTGGGCGAGGAGCTTGGTATCTGGGATAGGAATTTGTTGGGTAATTTGGTTGTGGAGCTTGGTAAGTGGAATGATTGTTTTGGTATTGTGGAGCTGGGGTTTGGCACATTGGAGGAGGAGTTTGGTAATTTGTTTGAACGTTGGCACAATTGGGAGCAACGTTTCGATAGTGCTGAGACGGAGTCTGATAAATCGAAGGGGGAGTTTGGTAGATAAGAGGGGGAGTATTTTGATAACTGGGAGGTGGGATATTTTGGTAACTAGAGGGAGGGGTATTTTGGTAACTGGAGGGATGGGTATTTTGGTAACTGGGGGAGAAGTTTGATAATCAGCTTGCGCATAACAAGCTGGGTATGATCTTTGTGAAGGTCGAGATCGACCTTGGTACGACGAGGATTTCCTCGGGATTTTCATCCCCTCACAAGAGATAGATGACACATCCTCTCTTTTCTTCGTCAACAAGCCCTAAGATCCGGGCGATGCAGCAACACGGGCAATCTTCCCGGTTCTCAATCCATCTTCGATAGTTTCACCTACCTTGACTATCTCAGCAAATTTTGCTCCAACGAGCAACATGATTCTGTCATAATATTCGGGCTCTTGTACCCGCACAAACACTTTGACAATTTCCTTTTCTGACATAGGAGGTCTAACTCGAGCTGCCTTCTTTCGCCATCTATATGCGAATTCTCTATAGCTTTCAGTCGATTTCTGCTTCATCTTCTCCAAGGAGTAACGATCAGGAACGATCTCCATATTATAGGCAAATCGTTCGATTAAGTCCTTAGCCAGAGCATTCCAACTAGACTACTGTCTCGTTTCATGAGACGTAAACCACTCTAGAGCCTCTCCATTCAGACTTCAGCTAAAAAACCGCATTAACAAAGCTTCGTCTCTCCCAACTCCTACGAGTTGGTCACAATAGGCCCTCAGGTGTGCTAAGGGATTCCCCGTTCCTTCGAAGATGTCGAATTTTGGTACTTTGAATCCTTCTGGGAGGTCCAAATTCGGATGAATGCATAGGTCTTCGTAACTCAACCCGGCGACCTCAGGAATGCAGTTCAGCTGCTTCATGGCTTTTCTAATTTCCTCCTTCACATCTATCTTGGCGGTCTCTTCCTTAGACCTCCACTCTATCTCCCTTTCCTCATAGTGGTCGAGCTCTGAACCATGGGCGTCATGCTCGTTGGGGACTGATATTTGGAAAGTGATTTTTGGTGATAGTGGCGGGGCAATAGAGGGACTTTGGCCATTTAAAGGGGCGTGATAGTTTTGGGGGAAAGTCTGGGGGTTGGTATGCTGGTTTTGGGAAAGGAGGGAAGTGTGTGGGTTATTAGCGTTTTGGCTGTGAGAGGGTAGGCTAGTTTGGTGGTTTGCATTGGGGGGAGGGAGTGGTGCTTGGAGGTTGGTATTTTGAGGAGGGGGAGGTGTTTGATAAGAGGCTGAGGCGTAATGGGGGTTTGGGCGGTAATGTCAATGATGGAGGGATTACGAGTAGGACTTGAATGTGTGTTTTGAGCTTGATCCACGTTAGGAGGAGGAATTTGAGCTGGAGGTCTTCCATCTGGTTGGGCGTTGACAGTAAAAATCGGAGGAGGCAAATCTTGTCTTCTCTGCATCTCGGCCCTCATCTCAGCAATTTGTTGTATCAACTGCAGGATCAGTTCATTCTGATCGGCAAGGGCGGGCTGAGCCACCACGACATCGGTAAGGCTGGGTTCTTCGTTATTATCACCCATGGTTGCTTTTCCCTTTTGTGAGCTTTGATTGGGGAAGGAATCTGTAGGACCTTTAGATCTGGTGAAATAAGGATGATCGGCCAGTGTATCAACACAGATTAGTTCTAACTACCTGTAGAGAAAAACAACTCAAAGGCAAATCTGTTAGTATTAGTTCTGGATGAATAATGCAAGATATCACATAGAAAGCAGATAAACACATAAAAGTTGCTTTGTCCGAGAACATGTTAACCCATGAGTAATGGGGACTGATTTTTTGAACAAGCGGGAATTTGTTCGTTTTATTTTGATGCTGGTGACTCAGAAAGGTTAAATTACGTTGAGCTAAGGTCTTCATGCTGCATATCTCGACGTCTGTTGATGTGAATTCAATGTTTCCTTGTAGAATGAAAGGGGGAAAAGAAAATTTTCAAAAGATAGGGCCAGGCCTTGAAAGGCTGCCTACGTATCTCCCACGGAGAATTCAGGCCCTACGTAGTTCGAATACAAAAGGGAATTTTCATTTTCATTCATTCATTCGATCGATTACAAGGAAAGTGAAAAACAGACAATAAAGCTCTTAAAAGATAAAATGTGCCTTCATCCAAGCCTTTCTTCTTCCAATTGCTACATTAGTCACGGGGGGGGGGGGGTAAACTCAACTTGAATCTTTCCCATGTTGACGAGGGATTCCACGTCATAGCAAAACCTGAGGCACCTTCCAATGTTGTGATCTGTAGCGTCATGATAAGGGCATGGTTTCCATATTTCAATTCCAACGGGATTAATTGCTTCATCATCCTTTTTGATAGGGGCCAAGACCCCTTCTCGAACCAACTGACTGTAGATCCCCAGCAACGTTTTCTTGAAAGGCGTAAAGTTGTGGCAATGAAACAAAGTGTGCTCAGTGACCGGCATACTAGGCTCCAGTTGGTCACATGTGAGGACAATGTTTTTACCCCACATATACGGGATCTCCCCAATGTTGATCAAGTTGCGGATTGCTGCCTTGAGCTCCACACATTATTCTATAGTGTGTCCTCTCTGATTCGGGTGGTAGGCACACGTCTTTGGAGAGCTTTCATGCCCAAACCCAAAAGTGGTTCCTTCGAGAGGTTTCAACATGCGTGAAGCCTTAAGGTGTTCGTAAATGAGAGCACATGGCACGACTCTTGCCCCCACGCTATGTGTCCGCTCATAAGCCGGGAGAGTGATCTTTTTGTCTCCTCCTTTCAAACGTCCCAGGAAGGGAGGCATATAAATGATTTCCTCATCAGCTTCTTCTTCAATTGCTCCAGGGTGAGTGTCTTCGGGACCGTTATTGGCTTCTTGACTGAAGAAAGAGCATTTCCCGCGTATCTTCTGAAGCCTCATAGTTATATCATTCTTGAAGATGTCATGTTCCTTCCGCATAGCAATTGTCTCCTCGTTCATGATGGCATATCTTGCCATCTTAGCTGCCAACTCTTTGTCGAGCGCCGTATTTGTAGTTCGTGCGACTGCGGTGGCGAACTCCACTTTTATTCTCCTTTCTCTGGTTTCTCGTATCTCTTGTTCGAGCATGTTCAGTTTTATCCTAAAATCCTCCTTTGTTAGCTCCATCTCGATATTCTTTCCCTTTTCCATCTTAGCGGTAATTTCACCTTTCTTGAGATGATAGAGTGATGCTTTAGCATTTGGTAGTGAGATTTTTCTTTTGACTGAGAAACTCAAGACTCAGGAAATTTTGGTCGGACATTTTAGTAGTGACTTGTATTTGGCATTGTGGAGATTTTCAGAAAATTTTGAAAAGGAGTGGGCTAAAAATGTCCTCATTCAAAGCAACAAAATCACAGAAACAGTTAAAGCACACAAACGGCTAACACGCGTCCTAAACAAGTAGGGGGCCCTTTTATGCCAAGGGTAGACCTAGCGTATTTGAAAGATGTATGTGTAAAATTGAACCATTTTGCTAATCCGGAGCAAATTTTGCATATAAAATGATGTTCAAAGAGCGAAAATAAGCAGGGGAAGTAGGGAATAAACGAGAAGTACTAAAAGGAAAGGCCCACGCAGGGGTCATTTGAAAAGAGTACCAAAATATAAGAAAGGCAAGCCCACGCAGGGGCAAACAACAGCAAGTACATATAGAAAAACCCACGCAGGGGCGAAATCCACTAAGATGTCCCTGATGGCCCTGCTTCTGATCTGCTCCTCTTGTTCTGTGCCATGAGATGCTGAAGCTTGTATTGAATCATTAGCAAGTATCCTTCGCTCCGGCGACCTTTCTCCTCCCAATCTTCGAGACACATCCCACTTTTCTTATCCCCAATCCATAAATTGAGCTCTCCCAGATCGCTCCTCAAGCTTTCTAATTCTCGAGTCACACTCTCGAGGGCATATTTATCCTCCTCTTGCTTTCAGAGGAATTCATTGTACATTTCCTAGGCTTCCTTCTTCACCTCTCCTAATTTTATCAAAGCTTTGGACTCTTTGTCCTCCACACTACGATAAACGTTTGGGACTGGGAAGGAGATACCTTGTATATCCTTTTTCAACCAAGCTTTGTAGGTTTCATCGTACCCGACATCAAACCGGTCCACGGCAATGGTTTTGTCATCCATTCGTACTGCATTTTCCCATTCTCTTAGCATCTCTGAAGCCTCATGCACTCTATCATACCCGATGTCGAACACATAGATACGATAGTATGCACTTGGGGGGGTAGTTTATCTTCTTCCGAACTGCCTCAGGACCCGGATAGGTGCGTAAGGGCGGATACCCCGAATACCTGGTAGAGGAAGCACGAGTTGTCTGTGTCCCCGTACTATGACATCTTTTGAGATGAAGCGATCGAACATCCACTGAATATTTTCTTCTCTCAGCTCGGAGAAAATCTGAGCCCATCTTCCTCTAGT
>JAJOOS010025918.1:0-10004 GCA_029582725.1 Solanum chiquidenum
AATTTCCGAAATCATGCACGGATTTTGAGATATATGGAAATTACAATTATAGGTGTTTTCGTAGCACATTTTTAAGAACTTTTTGGGTCAAATTCAAATATAATCATTTCATTAGTTCTCGACTCCAAACTCACATATGAGGCTCTAGTCTCACTCTATCATTTTCCGAGTCGTTACACAACCAATCGTGCCTTGAACCTAGCATCTTCCACTTTGGGAATACTCTCTTTCTTTCTGTAGACCCATTTGCATCCAACTATCCTCTTCCCCTTTAGCCTTTTAATTAAGACTCATGTCTCATTTTTGTGAAAAGACTCTCTCTCTTCCATCATGGCTAACTGTCATTGTGCAACATCTTTGCAAGAAGTTGCTTTAACGTACGAGGAGGGCTCGAGATCCTTAATCTCTTCTTCTGCAGCTATGAACGCATATGCAATCAGATTTTCTTGCTCTATAAGACGTTTCGGTTTCCGTATCTGCCTTTTGTCTCTTTCCTTCGCAATTATGTTGTCACGCCCCAAGCCTATAACCTGGGCGGGACTGGCACTCGAAGACCATTGCTGGCCCCAAGCGAACCCTTGGCCTGGCTTACTTAACTCAGCGGAAGACTCTAAGCATGATTACAATGATCAAAAGAACTTACTCAAGTAACTTTAGTGAAATAACTTAGAATGTTTAATAGTCAACATTCAACTTGGCCAAATGGCAACTCAAGTCTCAACATATGAAATAATAATGTAAAGACATCTGACTACTAACTGTTTATGATGCCTCTAAAACGACTGAGATGGATGTTGGGACAAACCCCACAACATCCTAATGAACTAAACTAGAAAGCAAATAAAAGAGTCCTCCGGAATGCAAGGAGGCTCACCAACAGACTCTAAATGCTCAAGCTAGATCAACGAGGCGCTGGATGCTGATCCTGGTTACCTGCGTCTGCATCATAAGATGATGCACGCCAACTGGCATCAGTACATTGAATGTACGAGTATGCGAGTTGGAATGCTAACAAACATAGGCTCGAAAGAGATTATGAAGAAAACACTTACCTTGGCTCTTCTCAACTCATAAATACTTAATTGAACTCAATTCAATATAAAGCAGTTTAAAACAAGTGCAATATAAATAAAAGTTGTTTAAAAATATAATGTCAACTCTGTGTATATACAAGGATACAATATAACTCTGAAATGTATGTAAAATACAATAACTGATGTATATAAAAATACAATAATTTATGTGAGAGTTTCTCTAACCGACAACCATCACTATGAGCCTAAGTGATGGTACAATATTTTACCTCATGTTGCCAAGGACCGTCATATACCTTGACATCGGTATAGAACCTGAACTACTAAGTGGATCCACTAGTCTATGCTAAAAAGCACTAAGTAATCATCTAAAAAGTATGATCATTTATCTGCCCATGATGGCCACATAGTTTATGGGGGCTTGAGTTAATATGAACTCATGTCCCCATATCGGTGCTCAATACTACTCCCAAAATATACTTAGCTCATATGTTTTTAAAAACAACTTTTTCTCTGGTTTGAGATAATTGCTCAAACTTAGCTTTAAAAGCTCTCATGGAATCAATGTACCCTTTTCTTGCTCAAATGTGAAAACATTTATAAACTCTTAGGAAATACTTAGTTCCCTTATAGCTTCTTTGAGATATGAACTCAACTCTTACTCTTTGCTTAACTTGAGTCTTAAAATGACTTTCAAATATTTGTAAAAGACCCTTGAAAACTTTGATGACTTCACTTGACTTGACTCTTAACTTCACTTGAATTGACTCTTAACTTTCCTTGAATTGAATTATAGATTCAATGATTATGATTTGTGATAGGAAAGGTCTCTTGATGATTAGGAATGATTTCAAATAGCTAAGCTTGAGAAAAGTTACGAAATCACCGTCTTGGAACAAGTCTAAGACGCGGAGATGCTCCTAAATAAATACTCGCGAAATTAAAATTTGAGGCAGTGGAGTCCACGTCCTCTCCATGACGCAGAGCAGATTTTTGTTCACAGGGGGAACAAGTCCGCGACGCGGAATTGTTTCATGTAAGTTGTCCGACTTTTTCCTTCTTTGTTTTTCACCCTCAATCCACCTTAATTCGATTATCTTCATCAAATTCGTTTTAAATCCCGATGTCCAGCATGTATACTCAAGAAACTAACTCAAAGCAACCCTAAACTCAATGTAAGAATTTCATAAAACTTCTCAATTCCCCCTAATTCGCTAACAACATTCGAATTCAAGAATATTCATCAAGAACATCAATTTTCCAACTCTTCTAGGACGAATTTCACTAAATTAAACATGTTTGGCGTGTGGGTGAATGAACTCAACACTATGAGAGACTCACATACCTTGTAGGATCAATTCCTTGGCGAATCCACAACCAAAATCGATCGTTCTTGGCGAATCTTGCTTTTCCTCTTCTCCTTTCTCTTGTGTTCTTTCTCCAAAAGCCCTAACTCTATTTCTCAAAAGCGTAAACTGAACCCAGTCAGTTTAGCCCGTAAAATTATTACCAAAAAATGAATCAATTAAGTTGGGTAAGGAAAAGACCACACTACCCCTTAAAAATCCGGATTGAACTTTCCTTATTCCAACAGCCCAACTTTCAAAGGGCATAACTCACTCATCTGAACTCGGAATTGCCCAAACTTGGCGGCGTTGGAAAGATCATTCCAAAATCTTTCCAACCATGTCTAGAAATACACCTAACGCATCCTGAGCTAGGAGTTGTGGTCATTTAAAGTTGACCAAAAACTCAGTTTTGCTAACTTGACTAAATTTCCAGATTTTAATTCTTCCCAAAAAATGACTATTTCCAAATTTAAGCTTCTTCCTAGTTATTTCAATTTGCGAGATGTTACAATATCTCCCCCTTGGGATCATTCATCCTCGAATGAGATTATTCTCACTAAGCTAAAGGTGGTAACATCTATTTCCAACACCCAACATGCAAATGCACAAACAACGTGCTCACTCATAATTTAAAGAGTACTAAGAAGAGAATTAATACCTTGGTCAGCAGTTTCTCCGGATTCAAAGAGATGTGGATATTTCTTATTCATATTCTCTTCAGCTTCCCAAGTAGCTTCTTCAATAAATTGGTTCCTCCAAAGGACTTTGACTGACGCAACCTCCTTTGTTCTCAACTTGCGAACTTGGCGATCTAGAATCTGAACTGGAATCTCCTCATAAGATAAGCTATCATTGATCTCAATAATTTTCAGTTGATATGACCAATGAAGGATCACTCATGCACTTCTTCAACATGGAAATGTGAAACACCGGATGGACCGCTGCTAATTCCTGTGGTAGCTCCAACTCATACGCTACATTGCCAACTCTCTTGGCTATATGATAAGGTCCAATATACCGGGGACTAAGCTTCCCCTTCTTACCAAACCTCATAACACCCTTCATGGGTGAAACTTTTAAATATACCCAATCATCTACCTCGAACTCTAACGCCCTTCTCCTAATATCAGTGTAGGATTTCTGACGACTCTGTGCTGTTTTCAATCTCTCTTGAATTACTTTCACCTTCTCCATATCTTGGTGAACTAAATATGGTCTTATCAACCCTGCTTCACCAACTTCAAACCATCCAATAGGAGATCTGCATCTTCTCCCATAAAGAGCTTCATAAGAAGCCATTTGGATGCTCGAGTGATAACTGTTGTTGTAAGCAAACTCGATGAGAGGTAGGTGATCATCCTAATTCCCTTTGAAATTAATCACACAAGCCCTCAACATATCTTCTAATGTCTGAATAGTGTGTTATGCTTGTCCGTCAGTCTGAGGATGAAAGGCAGTACTTAAGTTCACTTTTGAACCCAAACCTTTCTGAAAAGATTTTCAGAATTGTGCAGTAAATTGTGCACCTCTATCTGAAATAATGGAGACTGGAACTCCATGAAGTCTTACCACCTCCTGAATATATAACCTGGTATAATCTTCTGCCGAATGGGTAGTCTTTATCGGCAGAAAGTGGGCTGATTTTGTCATTCTGTCGACGATCACCTAAATAGAATCATGCTGTCTGCGAGACCTTGGCAAGCTTGTGATGAAATCCATATTAATCATCTCCCACTTCCATTCCGGAAGTTCTATATTCTGCGCCAAACCATCGGGCCTTTGGTGCTCTACTTTAACTTGTTGGCAATTTGGACACTTAGCAAAAAATTCTGCAATGTTCTTCTTCATACTATTCCACCAATACACTTCTTTCAAATCACGATACATCCTTGTGGAACCCGGATGAATGGAATATTTGGAGCTATGAGCTTCCTCCATGATCCTCTCTTGGAGCCCATCCAATATAGGTACACACAACCTACCTTGATATCTTAATACACCATCTCCTCCTTGTTCAAAAGCTAATAATCTTTGCTTATGAACATTTGCCTTCAATTCAAGCAAAATAGGGTCTTCATCTTGCTTTCCCTTTATTTCTGACACTAATGATGACTCAGCCCCATTTGTCACCACTATACCTCCTTTTATGGAATCCATAAGTCTGACTCCCAGGCGTGCCAGTCTGTGCACATCTTTTGCTAACTCTTTCTTTACTTCTTCAACATGGGTGGTGATACCCATAGACAGCGTGCTTAAGGAATCAACAACAACATTAGCCTTACCTGGGTGGTAAAGAATACTCATGTCGTAGTCCTTGAGTAATTCTAACTACCTTCTATGTCTGAGATTGAGCTCTTTCTGAGTAAACACATATTGAAGGCTCTTGTGATCGGTGAACACATCCACATGAACACCATACAAATAATGGCGCCATATCTTCAAAGCAAAAACTACAACAACCAACTTTGGGTTGGATAATTCTTCTCATGAACTTTCAACTGCCCGGAGGCATAAGCTATAACTTTGCCATTCTGCATTAAAACACCCAATCCAACTCTAGATGCATCACAATACACCACAAAACCTTGAGTACCTTCTGGTAAAGTTAAAATTGGGGCAGTAGTCAACCTTTTCTTCAATTCCTGAAAGCTTTTCTCACAAGCTTCAGACCATTGAAACTTCACTATTTTCTGAGTCAACTTCTTCAAAGGGGGCGAAATGGATGAAAATCCTTCTACAAACCTTCTATAATAACCAGCCAAACCCAAGAAACTCCTGATATCAGTTGGAGATGTGGGTCTAGGCCAATTTTGCACTGCCTCAATTTTTTGAGTATCAACTCTAATTCCATCACCAGAAACTATGTGGCCCAAGAACGCCACAGACTCAAGCTAAAACTCACACTTAGAGATCTTGGCATACAACTCTCTATCTTTCAAAGTCTGAAGAACTATTCTGAGATGACTAGCATGATCTTCTTCATTCCTTGAATAGATTAGTATGTCATCAATGAAAACAATAACGAACATATCTAAATAAGGTTTGAAGACTCTATTCATAAGGTCCATGAATGTTGCTGGTGCATTGGTCAAACCAAAGGACATGACCAAAAACTCATAATGACCATATCTGGTTCTGAAAGCTGTCTTTGGAATATCACATTCCCTTACTCTTAATTGATGATAGCCTAATCTGAGGTCGATTTTCGAGAAACAGGAAGCACCCTGAAGCTGATCGAAAAGATCATCAATTCTTGGAAGAGGATACTTATTCTTGATAGTAACCTTGTTCAACTGACGGTAGTCTATACACATCCTAAGGGAACCATATTTCTTTCTCACAAACAAGACCGGAGCGCCCCAAGGTGAGACACTTAGTCGAATGAAGCCCTTATCTAATAGATCTTTTAACTGCTCTTTCAACTCTTTCAACTCTGCTGGTTCCATTATGTATGGCGGAATAGAGATAGGACGAGTATCTGGAATAATGTTTATACCGAAGTCTATTTCTCTCTCAGGAGGGACTCCGGGTAGATCATCAGGAAAGACTTCTGAAAACTCTCTTACTATAGAAACTGATTGAATGGGAGGTACCTCAACACTTAAGTCATTAACTCGGACTAAGTGATAGATACAGCCCTTCAAAACTATCTTTCTCGCCTTAAGGTACGAAATGAAATGACCCTTAGGCACTGCTGAACTACTACTCCACTCTATGACTGGCTCATTCAGAATCTGAAACTTGATAACTCGAGTTCTACAATCTATGGAGGCATAACAGGCATGAAGCCAGTCCATACCTAGAATGACATCGAAATCTACCATGTCTAACTCAACTAAATCAGCCATGGTGTCTTTGTGATTGATGGAAATGGGACAATCACGATAGACTCGCTCTGCTAGAAAAGACTCACCAACAGGCGTAGAGACACTGAATGGTTCACTAAGTTGCTCAGGAAGAACATCAAAGTTCATAGCAACATAAGGAGTTACAAAAGATAAACTCGCTCTTGGATCTAGCAAGGTATAAACAGTAAAGTCAAAGACTCGAATCATACCAGTGACAACATCTGGAGAGTTCTCCTGCTCTTGGCGACTAGTGATTGCATAGAGGTGGTTTGCTCCTCTGCCAGTACCGGAAGTAGCTCCTCTCGGTGCATCCCTATATGGTGGAGCAACTGATAAAGACTGGGCTCTATTGCCCGGATTTCCACTACCTTGCTTATTCTTATGACACTCTTTCATGAAGTGTCCCTCTTGCCCACACTTGAAATAACCTGTCTAGCCATCACGACACTTACCTAAGTGGTTTCTACCACACCTACCACATACAGGAGTCCAATTACCTCTTTGTGCCACACTACCTTGAGACTGTGTTGGTCTAGCTCTGAAGTTCTGCAAATTCTGACCATTATACTCACCTTTGTTTATGGGTGCAGGTGCACTAGCAGATGATGGTGCATGTCCCTTTTGCTTCTGAAAGGACGGATGATTCACACTACTCTTCTGCTGCACAGACTCATTCCTTGTCTTTGCTTTCTTATTTCTGAACTTTTCTCTGTCTCTCAGTTTCTCTTCTTCCATCTGTTGCACATAAACTATCAACCTTGATATGTCCATGTCACCTATCAACATCGCTGCTCTGCCCTCCTTGCTAGATAGACGGCCCAACCCAGCAACAAACAAGGTCATTCTACTCCTCATGTCCTTAACCATCTCGGAGCATAACGGGATAGTTGGGTGACCTTCAACCCATATTCATGAACACTTAGAGAATCATGCTTAAGTGTGAGGAACTCACGTACCTTAGCCTCTTTCAGTTCTCGGGGAAAGAAACGCCTCAAGAAAGCCTCTTCAAAACATGCCCAACTCGCAGGTGGTGCATCATCATCTCTACCCCCTTTCCACTAATCGAACCAAGTCCTAGCAATATTTTTCATCTGATATGCAGCTAGCTCAAATCTCACAGTATCAGTAATATGCATCACATCGAACACATTCTTCAGTTCCTCAATAAAGTTCTCTGGATCTTCTACAGTGCTCGAACTAGTGAAACTTGGAGGATTCATCCTCAAGAACTCACGAATCCTTGAAGTGTCAGCCTCTTCTTGTCGAACTCCTCTTTGATGTCCGACCTGGTTAGTCACAGCTTGGCTCAACATTCAGATAGCCTCACGGAACTCAGCATTGGTGACTTCTCCTTGAGGTTGCACTTTAGGTGCATTGGTCAACTCTTGTTCCTCAACATTGCGTCTCGTAGGACGACCTCTGACAGCTCTTCGTGGAGGCATGATTATCTGAAAACACGCGCAAGCATGGATTAGAAAACACTTTTTAGAGATCAGACTCTAACGCACGAAAAGTGAGAAAGAAGTGAGAAATTTTCCTAAGTGTTGCCGCCTCCTAATAATAGATGTGGTGCGCTTCACACCGATAATTAGGACTATACAAACACGGCTTCATAGACTTCCTAGGAATCTTGAACTCTATGCTCTGATACCAAGTTTTTCACACCTCGAGCCTAAACGTTAGGCGGGACTGGCACTCGAAGACCATTGCTGGCCCCAAGCGAACCCTTGGCCTGGCTTACTTAATTCAGCGGAATACTCTAAGCATGATTACAATGATCAAAAGAACTTACTCAAGTAACTTTAGTGAAATAACTCAGAATGTTTAATAGTCAACATTCAACTTGGCCAAATGGCAACTCAAGTCTCAACATATGAAATAACAATGTAAAGACATCTGACTACTAACTGTCTATGAAGACTCTAAAATGACTGAGATAGATGTTGGGACAAACCCCACAACATCCTAATGAACTAAACTAGAAAGCGAATAAAAGAGTCCTCCGGAATAGAAGAAGGCTCACCAACAGACTCTGAAAGCTCAAGCTAGATCAACGAGGCGATGAATACTGATCCTGGTTACCTGCGTCTGAATCATAAGACGATGCACGCCAACTGGCATCAGTACATTGAATATACGAGTATGCGAGTTGGAATGCTAACAAACATAGGCTCGAAAGAGATTATGAAGGAAACACTTACCTTGGCTCTTCTCAACTCATGAATACTTAACTGAACTCAATTCAATATAAAGCAGTTTAAAACAAGTGCAATATAAATAAAAGTTGTTTAAAAACATGATGTCAACTATGTGTATATACAAGGATACAATATAACTCTGAAATGTATGTAAAATACAATAACTGATGTATATAAAAATACAATAATTTATGTGAGAGTTTCTCTAACCGACAACCATCACTATGAGCCTAAGTGATGGTACAATATTTTACCTCACGTTGCCAAGGACTGTCATATACCTTGCCATCGGTATAGAACCTGAACTACTAAGTGGATCCACTGGTCTATGCTAAAAAGCACTAAGTAATCATCTAAAATGTATGATCATTTATTTGCCCATGATGGCTACATAGTTTATGGGGGCTTGAGTTAATATGAATTCACATCCCCATATCGATGCTCAATACTACTCCCAAAATATACTTAGCTCATATGTTTTTAAAAACAACTTTTTCTCTGGTTTGAGATAATTGCTCAAACTTAGCTTTAAAAGCTCTCATGGAATCAATGTTTCATTTTCTTGCTCAAATGTGAAAACATTTATAAACTCTTAGGGAATACTTAGTTCCCTTATAGCTTCTTTGAGAAATGAACTCAACTCTTACTCTTTGCTTAACTTGAGTCTTAAAATGACTTTACAACATTTGTAAAAGACCCTTGAAAACTTTGATGACTTCACTTGACTTGACTCTTAACTTCACTTGAATTGACTCTTAACTTTCCTTGAATTGAATTATTGATTTAAGGATTATGATTTGTGATATGAAAGGTCTCTTGATGTTTAGGAATGATTTCAAATAGCTAAACTTTAGAAAAGTTATGAAATCGCCGTCTTGGAACAAGTCTGCGATGCGGAGATGCTCCTAAATAAATACTCGCAAAATTAAAATTTGAGACAGTGTAGTCCGCGTCCTCTCCGCGACGCAGAGCAGATTTTTGTTCACAGAGGGAAACAAGTCCGCGACGCGGACTTGTTTCATGTAAGCTGTCCGACTTTTTCCTTCTTTGTTTTTCAGCCTCAATCCACTTAAATTTGATTATCTTCCTCAAATTCGTTTTAAATCCCGATGTCCAGCATGTATACTCAAGAAACTAACTCAAAGCAACCCTAAACTCAATGTAAGGATTTCATAAAACTTCTCAATTCCCCCTAATTCGCTAACAACATTCGAATTCAAGAATATTCATCAAGAACATCAATTTTCCAACTCTTCTAGGATGAATTTCACTGAATTAAACATGTTTGGCGCGTGGGTGAATGAACCCAACGCTATGAGTGTCACGACCCGAGAGCATCCCCAAGTCGTAACATGCGTATTCGACCTCTCGGAGGTCTCATACAAGCCCTTAGCATTCATCACATTAGATATGTAAAATAGTGCGGAATTAAAAACTCTTTTAAACAAAATCTCATAAGAGTCAAAGGTCACTTTTAAAAACATCATTCAAATGTACACCAGCGGAATACTAAGTCTCTTAGCCATCTTAGACATAAACGTGAAAACATACTAGGGACACGGCCCTTTACAATCA
>JAJOOS010025923.1:0-10609 GCA_029582725.1 Solanum chiquidenum
AAGTAAAGTTTAAACCATTTTCCTCGTGGGATCGACCCCAACCTACAAGTTGGGTTCTTTACTTGATAACGATCGCTTATGCTTCTTTAGGGAGGTGTAATTTGAGCGTATCAAATTTTGGCGCCGCTGCTGGGGAAATTTTGGCTTTTATATTTATTTTAACTACATTATTGAACGTTGGTCAAATATTTCCTGATTTTACTTTTTGTTTTTGTTTTTGTCTCTCTCAGATTTCGACTCTAGTGTATGCCAAGTACACAGAGCCAAGGTGAACCACTTACTCCTTACGACCTAGAGTTGAACCGAACTTTGTGAAGAATGAACAATCTAGGAGATCAAGATAATCCTATCGGAAGAAACAAATTGGGAAATGCAAGGAGGGTGCACGGCCTACCAGGCCCTCGACCGCATGACAACTACCGGGGCAACGTAAACATTGCTGACTCAGATGGGCCTCTTGTCCTACCCCCTTTACCTCCGGGGCACACATTTGTAGTGACCAGTAGCTTGATTCAGATGCCTACAACGATAGGCTTATTCTCGGGGTCACCATTAGAAGACCCACATGCTCACGTAGCCAAGCTAAGGGCGTTTTACAAGAGTTGTGTGGGTCGACCAGACTTGGATATGGATGTCATCGGGTTGCGAGTATTCCCTCTATCACTGACAGGCGATGCTGCTGTATGGTTCACTGAGCTTCCCTATAACTCAATATATACATGGGACCAACTGACGGATGTGTTCTTGGCAAGATATTATCTAGTGTCCAAAAAGCTCAATCACAAAGAAAGGGTAATAGTTTTGTAGCATTACCTGGAGAGTCTGTGAGTAGTTCTTGGGACAGATTCACTGCATTTGTAAGAGGTGTTCCGGATCACCGTATCGATGATGAGTTGCTGAAGGAATATTTATATCGAGGTCAGGATGACAACATTAAAGCATTGCTTGATACTATTGCTAGAGGATCATATGGTGAGTGCACATATGCGCAGATTGGAGAAAAATTGGAGAAGATCTCTCGCAACAATAAAGCATAGAGCACTAGGAGGTCGTATACTGGGAGAAACACATTTGCCGTCCATGCTACGAACAACCAATCTGCAGAGGAGATGGCTCAGATGAGGACCGAGTTAGGGTTGGTATTGAAACATGTGAGCGGAGGTGTAGAGAAGGTAAATGTTGTGAATTACTTGACCAGAACGCTACCACCAGTTGAAGAGTGTTACTATGAAGAGGACGCTTATGCGGTAAATGATTAGATGGGGGGTTGCCGACCAAACGCCCAAGGACCCAACACGGAAAATTGGTTCCAAGGTCAAGGAAATCAAGGTCAGAACTATGGCAATTACAACCGAGAGGGTCAATATGTCCGGGATGGGAACTTCAATCGCGACAACAATTACAACTGGAACAACTATGGCAACAGAAATGATCGGATTGGACCTTATGTTCCCCCTAAAAATTGGGAATCTGGTACTAGAAAAGCTGGAGGCAATATGGCGCGTATTGAAGATATGATGCATAATATGATGAAGAGGTTTGATGCAATTAATGAGAATGTGAAGGAGATGAGAAATGACTTGTCTGGTATTGGTCAAAAGGTTGATGCCCATGAAGTGTCGATACAGCATCTAGAGCAGCAGATGATTCAATTGTCTACTACAACGAACCCACGTCAACCTGGCACTCTTCCTAGCAACACCATCCAGAATCCAAAGAATGATGGTCATTGTATGGCAGTTACTACTCGAGGGGGTAAACAAACCATAGATCCACCTATGCCGTCTGTGGTGGATGTTGAGATTAAAAAAGAAGATGATGTGGTAGAGCATCAACTTAATGCCATTGTCTATTTACAAGAAGTTGGGTCTAGGGGATCCAAAACCTACTACAATGCGACTACTTATGGCCGATCGAACTGTGAATAAGCCCATTGGTGTACTCCATGATGTGCTAGTGAAAGTGGAGTCTTTCATTTTTCCAACAGATTTTGTGATTCTAGACTGCGAGGTTGATTTTGAGGTTCCCATCATCCTTAGGAGACCATTTCTTGCCACAGGGTGTGCATTGGTTGATATGGAAAAGGAACAGATGAAGTTCAGACTGAACAATGAAGAAGCAACTTCAATATTTGTATATCCATGAAGCAGAGTGGTGAGCTCCAAACAGTATCTGCTATAACTTACAGAGTGGAGAGTGGGACAGAAGTGCAAATTGAAGAGCGACTAGATGTTGAGGCACTAGCAGCAGTTATGATGAAATTTGATAGTGATGGTATTGAAAATTACGATGAGTTGGTAGCTGCACTCGATAGGTGTGAATATCGGTCCAAACCAAAGAAGTACGAGTTAGACATGAAGAATCGCGAGTCCCCACCCACAAGACCATCTATTGTGGAGGCACCGAAATTGGAGCTTAAGGCTCTACCACCGCATTTGAGGTATGTATACTTAGGCAGAGAGAATACTTTGCCGGTCATTATTGCGGCAGATTTGAATGCGAGACAAGTAGAGTGCTTGGTGACTGTGTTAAAGAGGTTCAAGCGAGCTATTGGGTGGACTATTGCGGATATTATTGGGATTCCTCCCAGTATTTTCTCTCACAAAATCCAACTCATGCCAGATCATAAGCCCAGTATCGAGCACCAGAGAAGATTAAATCCACCTATGCAAGAGGTTGTTAAAAAGGAGATCATCAAGTGGCTGGATGCGGGAGTTATATATCCTATTGCAGATAGTAGTTGGGTGTGTCCTGTGCAGTGTGTGCCTAAAAAGGGTGGTATTTTTGTGGTTCCAAATGAAAGAAATGAGTTTGTTCCAATGAGGCCCGTGACTGGATGGAGAGTTTATATGGATTACCAGAAGTTGAATGCATGGACAGAAAATGACAACTTTCCTATGCCATTCATGGACCAGATGTTGGATAGACTTGTAGGAAAGGGTTGGTATTGTTTCCTTGATGGGTATTCAGGCTACAATCAAATTTCTATAGCTCCAGAAGACCAAGAAAAAACCACCTTCACTTGCCCTTATGGGACTTTTGCTTTCAAACGGATGCCATTTGGGTTGTGCAATGCTCGAGCAACCTTCCAGCGCTGTATGATGTCGATATTTTATGATATGGTGGAGGACACTATTGAAATGTTCATGGATGATTTTTCAGTTGTAGGTGATTCTTTTGATCGTTGTCTGGATCATTTGGCCGAGGTGCTTCAAAGGTGTGAAGACTGCAACTTGATGCTGAATTAGGAGAAGTGTCATTTCATGGTTAAAGAAGGTATAGTGTTGGGTCATCAAATTTCATAGAAAGGTATTGAGGTTGATAGAGCTAAAGTTGAGGTAATAGAAAAGTTTCCGCCACCCATTTTTGTAAAAGGTGTTAGAAGTTTTCTTGTGCATGCTGGGTTCTATAGGAGATTCATAAAAGACTTTTCAAAAAATGCACACCCATTGTGCAAACTGCTCGAAAAGGAGTATAAGTTTGATTTTGATGATGCTTGTCGTAGAGCATTTGGAGAGTTGAAGGAGAAGTTGGTTACTGCACCTATCATTATTTCACCTGATTGGGGACAATCGTTTGAGGTAATGTGTGATGCAAGTGGAGTGGCACTTGGTGTGGTACTAGGACAGAGGAAAGAGAAAATTCTTCACCCTTTTTACTATGCTAGCAAAGCTCTAAATATGGCCCAGAAGAATTATACTGTGACCGAACAAGAACTTCTTGCGGTGGTTTTTCCATTCGAGAAATTTCGATCATACTTGCTTGGTACTAAGGTCATGGTGCATACTGACCATTCTGCATTGAGGTACTTGATGGCGAAGAAGGATGCAAAACCGAGGCTAATTAGATGGGTATTGTTACTGCAAGAATTTGATTTTGTGGTAAAAGATAGAAAGGGGACCGAAAATCAAGTTGCTGATTACTTGCCCAGATTAGAGGAAGAGGCTATGTTAAAGCTTGGTGATAGGGCTGAAATTAATGATGTTTTTCCAGATGAACAGGTGTTGGCTGCTTCTCATGATTTAATTCCTTGGTTCGCTGACTTTGCTAATTATTTGGCAAGCGATATTGTGCCCCTGGATTTGTCTTTTCACCAAAGGAAAAAGTTTATGCATGATGTGAAGAACTTTTTTTGGGATGAGCCTTACTTGTATCGTAGTTGTGCTGATGGGATTATTCGTTGATGTGTCCCCGAGGTCAAGATGTTGAGTGTCCTTCAAGCATGCCATTCATATCCTGTTGGTGGACATCATAGTGGTATTCGGACTGCACATAAGATTTTGCAGTGTGGGTACTACTGGCCTACCATCCACCAAGATGCTCATGATTTCGCCAGGTCTTGTGATCGTTTCCAAAAAGAAGGATGAATTTCAAAGAGGCAAGAGCTTTCTATGAATCCTATATTGGTGATAGAGTTGTTTGATGTATGGGGCATTGATTTTATGGGTCCATTTGTGAGTTCACATGGGATGAAGTATATTTTTTTTGCGGTTGATTATGTATCAAAGTGGGTAGAAGCAATTGCGCTATCCAACAATGAAGGCAAAAGTGTCACCGCATTAGTGAAAAAGAATATCTTCTGCAGATTTGGTACCCCGAGGGCGTTCATCAGTGATGGAGATTCCCACTTTTGTAATAAGTTGTTCAAGGCACTACTTGAGAAATATGGTATCTGTCACAATGTAGCCACTCATTACCATCCGCAGACTAGTGGGCAAGTGGAAGTGTCCAACAGAGAAATCAAATAGATTTTGGCAAAAACTGTGAATGCTAATAGAACGGATTATTCAAGAAAGCTTGATGATGCTCTATGGGCCTATCGCACTGCATACAATACCCCCATAGGTATGTCTCCTTACCAACTTGTATATGGGAAGTTTTGTCATTTACCGGTAGAGCTAGAGCATAAGGCGATGTGGGCAATGAAGAAGCTAAATTTGTATTGGGGAGCTGCATCTAATCAAAGAATGAATGACTTGAATATGCTTGATGAGTTTTGCCTAAAAGCTTACGAAGGTTCAGCCTTGTACAAAGAGAAGATGAAGCAGTATCATGATCAAAGAATTGAAAAGCAAGAATTTGTGGTTGGTGATCTTGTGCTTCTGTTCAACTCTAGGTTGCGTTTGTTTCTAGGCAAGCTCAAGTCCAAATGGACTGAACCATTTTTTCTCACAAAAGTGCTCCCCCATGGAGCGGTTGAGTTTGAGAATAGTGAAGGAACAAGGTTCATGGTAAACGGACAAAGGATCAAGATCTATCTGGGAAATACTGAAAGTGTGCAAAAAAGTGATTGAGGCCTACAATATTGATGAAGTCTGAGTAATCAAGAAACTTGTGTCGTACCGCGACGTTAAATCAAGTGCTTCTTGAGAGGCAACCCAAGATGTACAATCTAGCCAACGATAGGTTTCTGTTTTCCATTTAGTAGTTGTCTTTGTTTAATTGCGTCTCTGTATCAATTTAGATAGGTATTTTTTTTTAGTGTTGGCTAGAATTAGCATAGAGTCCGTGTTTAAAAAGTGTCCAGAATATGTAAAAAAAGAATAGCCTATTTGTTGCTACATGTGCAGGTACACCATGAAAAATCTGCAGAAGATGGTCTGGTGCAGAGGTCTACGGACCCCATTGACGGCCCGTTGTTCTATCCACAGACCGTGGATGGTGTCCGTAGATCCCAGGTAAGCCCCAAAACTTTTCCAAGTGTAAGTGTGATCTACGGTCCTAATCTACGTACCGTAGATCGACTCACGGACCGTAGACGGGGTCTCGTAAGTCCAAACCCTAATTCTGTCTGACCCGACCCGAACCCCCTTATTTAAAACTCCCCTAATTTCAAATCATTTCCACTTCCCTCCATTCACTCTCCAACCGTTTCACCCATTCCATAACCTCCCTAAATCACTCCATAACTCCCCCATAAAATCATCCCTTCCATTACCCCATAATTCCCAAAATTCCTTTCCATTCCAAATACAACTCATTCCATATTCCACAAAAGGGTCCGGTGTTGGGTTAGTAACGCAGAGGAAATTCTTTTGTCTCACAAAGTTTAGTGTCGTCACGCAATCACCCCACTCCTCGTTGCTTGTAAGATAATAGACTTTCCTCTCACTTTTAATTTCGGTTCATAGATTGAATATAGAAAGTCGGGAGTTGGGTCTTGACCTTGGGTAATTGTTAGATGAAATTGCCTGATAAAATTGGAAGTTACAACACCCTTGGAACGATAGATAGTGATTGTGTTGCCTTGTTGTATGTGATTATAAGTCTAAATGTAAGTTTCGACTTAGGGTTCCAAAGTTTATCTTAAATACTTGTCAAAATGATTAATCGGAATCATGAGAATGACAAACTAGCATGCTCCAATGTTGAAATGCCTGGTTAGACTAGGATTTTGTTGAAAATGGTCTAAGATGTTGAATTCAAAATAGAGAATCGATGAAACCTAGCACAAATATCATCCACGATACCCCATCTATGGACCGTTGATCAATCTATGGACCGTAGATTGGGTTCGTGGGTTGATGCCCTTGAAAATTTGACTAAGTGTGAAACCACAGATGTGGACTACGGTCTGTAGATCAATCTACGGACCGTTCTGTACATCTGTGGTTTCCATCTGCTACCAATATTGTTTGTCGTCTGATCCACAGAATGGTTCCACGGACCGTAGATCAGTCTACGGACCGTAGGTCCCCTCCGTGGATGATCACTATAGCCACTGTCTGAATTTTTTTTGGGTCTTTTCTACTGTTCGTTTTTAGTTCTAAAGTTTTTCAAGTGTGTTTATAGTTAGTTTTGGTACTAATATTACTTTCACATGTACAATGGCACCCAACAAGTTTGTCACCTACTCGAAGCAGGGAAAGTTGAAATTTGTTGCCCCTAGCTTCAAGTTAATCGATGAGGACACGGACACAGAAAAAGATCCAGCATACGTTCCTCCCAACACAATGACTTCTCCCATTGCACCCCGAGCCACCAGAGGCACCTCCCGGAAGGTGATTCCCGATGTAGTCATTGTCTCCAAGTCTGATGAGGAGCACCCACTGATCAGGTCACCGACTGGGGCTGCTTCCAGTTCAGCTACTGGGCCTACGTCTTGCTCCGAGTTTGCCTAGGCTTTTGGCTCTGAGTCTAGCTAAGCTTCAGGGTCCGAGTTTGCCCATGCTTCGGGGTCCAATGCCAAGTCAGCCACAGGGTCCAGCCAGAACGAACAAGCTGCCTCGTCTGATGAGGCTACTAGCTTAGAGTCAGTACCCATACCAAAGAATGAGAACCCTACTCCAGTGGCCGGTGAGCCAAACATATGGTGTGTTGATGGCCAATGGAAAATCTATCGGGATGCCAAGATGATTAACGACAAAGAGCAGATGGCTCGAATTGTTACAGAGGAGCGCAGAGTCCTCACAGGGAGCTTGCACGAGTGTGAATGGATGGATTGATACCCAGGTACTTATAGTGACGAGATTGTACAAGAGTTCTACGCCTCCTATGCCGCCACTCTCCGTGGTTCAATCTCCAAGCAGTCAAAACCCATAGCCCAGGACCCTCTCACTTCCACTATGGTACGGGGTTGTCCGGTAGACATATTACAGGCCACCATCAGCTGCTTTCTCTATGGTCCTACCACAGGGATAGAGCGGTCATGGTTGCATCTCTGGTAGTAGGAGTGGAGATTGACTTTCCCTGCTGCTGCTGACAGAGATTCACGAGAGGGCATTCAAGACCTCCACTACTTACCCCTTTCCATGTTTGATTTTCCAAATGTGTAGGGACTCTGGAGTGCCGATCTGGCATTGTTATAGGTTGATCAACCCTACTGGGACTTTAGATATCGGCCTCATTCGTGATGAGGAAAGTGTGGCAGTACCTCGCAGAGAGCCCTAGGTTGAGGTACCTCCCTTAGGCACAGATCTTGCAGACACGGTCGGGAAGGCACAGGGCGGTAATCCCATTATACCAGATCACTCTGATACTGTCCCAGCCTCTTCTTCTCAGGCCGCTAGTATGGCTCCTAGCTCATCCCGGTCCACATCACTATTAGGAGCTACTGTTGTCCCGTTGGTCCGAGTACAGAAATTAGAGGCTCAGATGGACACACTGTTGCATCACATCCAGCCTTGAATGCAAAAATCGATAGCTGAGTCTGAGGCCAGAGTGGAGTGAAGGATGGAGGGCATGATGGACCGGAAGGTCCAGGCTGTTAATAAGGGTCTTGATGCCTTTGAATTGCGAGTCCTCGAGCGATCAACCCCGGCCATATATCTATCCTCTTTGCAGGCTGAGTTAGCCAGTTTCCGGACCGATGTAGCTGCCATTCTTGCCACCCCTATAGTTGAACCTCAGGCTGCACCTAATGCACTGGCTGATGATATGGTGTTGTATGCTTTATTCAGTGGGACCGCCGAGAAGGGGTTTGAGCCTACACATTCCAAAGGTTAGAGGCACCATTCTAGTCGTAGTGAGGAGGAAATAGCTCAAAAAAGACAACGCAGGCAGGAGAAGGGGACCAGGAAGACTTTGATTTTAGATGAAGAGTTCCGCCAGCGGAGGGTGCGTGAGAGTGTTACAGTGGCATCGAGTTCAGCCCCAGTTTTAGAGGTACCGCCTATTGTGAGGGACGTTGTGAGCACCACTAATGGTGCTATCATGGATGATGTGGGAACTACTGAGGGTGACCCGACTATTGTTCCAGCGGACTCCGGGAAATCAGACCCACCCGCTCGTTCATGATTCTTTGGCGCTATGCGCCACAGGTTTGTTTCACCCAATCCACTATCTTTTACTGTTCTTGTATGCATTGGGGACAATCGCATCTATTTTTGGTGGGGGTGCGGTAAATGGATTGTGAGTGATAGGGTGAAGTCTGAGTAACCCAACTCATAAATCCTATTTTGGGGTTTTCTTGCTTGTGTTCTTTTTCCCCAAGAGACTGTTTAATTTCTATTGAATCGGCATGTGTTAGGATTGTATGTGTAGAAGCATGAAAAAGAATTGAAGCATGATGGCTTATGAGTTTTGTGATACCCGTCCAAATTTCAGGATGTGTGCTAGAATTGGTACGCTAAGACAAGTTGAATGTGTTGGCTCTGAGTATGACATGATAATGAATCAACTTGATGGCATGACTTAAGCTGAAACTTGAACTGGTAATCTGATAATCTGATAATGAAACTATGTGCCAAGTGTGTGTGAGAATAGTGATTATTCAAACAGTTTTTGTGCAAAACTAGAACTTTCCCATTTAGTCTTGCTAAGACAACTCACTCTAGAGGCTAGAAAGTGATCATAGGCTCTTATTCTTATAAGTCCACAAATTGCCTAAAAGAATGATCCAACCAAATGAAATAAATGTCCCATTTGATCGAAATACTTTAAGCCTAAAATTAGACCATTTCTTTCTAAACCCCGAACTCACCTTCCCATAATCGACTACGTTGGCCCTGGTCCCACCTTGGACATATGCACCTCGACTTAGGCCAAAAGCCTAAGTTGAGGGTGGCTAATGTAAAAAGTAACCTCATTCTTGGCCCTGACCCGACATCGGGTAATGTGCACCTCAACCAATGGAAAATCCATAAGTTGAGAGTGGCTATGAAAGAAGAAACCGAAAGAAAAATGGGTATGAAAAGAGTTTGATGTTGAAAAAGAGAAGAAAGGATGTGACTTGTTGAAAGCTATAGAAAAGAATACAATGCAAGAAAAAGTTGAAAGAAAATAAAATAAAAAAATAAAGAGCTACAAAGTCTAAAGCCACATCCATGGTTGAAGAAAATCAAGGGAAAGAATAGGGCACAAAGAGGTTGAAAGCCTAGTGTAATGTCAAGGAAGGCAGAAAGTCACTAAGAAATACCCAAATGTACCACACCTGACCTTGAGCCTACATTACAAGCCAAAAAAGTCCTATAGTAACCCTATTGTCTAATTTGGGGAGTCTAAGCAGTAAAAATAAAGGCAAGCCTATGGTATTGAGCACTAACTGTACTTGAAGTTGTTTCTGAGTGTGAGTGTTGAATGAATCCTTGTACTCAAAGTCATAGTCATTGTGTGAAAGAAAAAGGATTTCGTTTGAAGTAAGGGCACTAGTTGCATTGTCGAAAAGTTGGTACTTTGGTGATAGTAAAACAGTGTATGTTGTGCTGGTTGGTCGATTGTTGTCATGGTATGATCCACATGAATTAGCTTGTCGAGTCTAAGAGAACAAATTTTGCACCCAGAAAATGAGTGGGATAGAGAGCCATGTGATTATTGGTGCTTGAAATGCTTGCTTCTATACAAGTGTCATTTAGAGTCTTAGTGCATCGCTTGAGGACAAACAACGAATTTAAGTTGAGGGTGTTGATATACCGTGAGTTTACAGTATTTCTAATACATTTCACTTACAAGTTGTGTGTGTCTAGGGACTTTTTGTATTGGTTTTTATGTGTTTTTATCATATTTTGCATGAAAGATGTTCAGGCGCGGAAATAAAGAGACAGCTGAAAGAAATGCAGAAAAGGGCATCTACGGAGGTGATCTACGGACCGTAGGTCCATTGACGCTCCGTAGATGGTGGTCGTAGATCAGCAGGCAAGGCATGGAAGGCAAATCAGGGAAATCTGACCAA
>JAJOOS010025931.1:0-10077 GCA_029582725.1 Solanum chiquidenum
TATTTAATTAAGCTTGAACTTAATTAAAACTTTGAACTTAATTTGAAGTTTGAATTACTTGAAATCTTATTGACCTTGGTATATATTTGAATTTAATTAGAACTTTGAACTTAATTTATAATAACTTGAACTTAATTAAGAATATAAACTTAAAGTCTTGTTGAACTTAATTCGAACTTAATAATTGAACTTAATTAGAACTTTGAACTTAATTTGATTTTTGAGGTACTTAAAATCCTATTGACCTTAATATATTTGAACTTAATTAGAATGTTGAACTTAATTTATAATAACTTGAACTTACTTAGGAATATAATTAATTATTTGAAATCTTAAACTTAATTATTGCTTATGAATTAGTTAAGCTTGAACTTTGTAGATCTTAAAATGTAGTATTTATGAAATATTTTTTGAATTTTGAAAGACTTTATAAATCATTAAATTGGGATTTAGGTATTTTTGAAGTCTTAATTAAGCTTGTTAGTTTATAGTTTGTGTAGCATGCTAATTATGTGTTTTTGCTTGAATGAGTTGAATTGATTTGATATTGGATTGAATTTAATTTGCAGGTGGGCAGCAAAAATTGTAGTTTTTGCTATAAAAAAAAGTGCAGAAAAAGCGACGGACAGGGTCCTTTAGTCCGTTGCTTTTTTGGATTTTTCAAAATTTTATTTTCAGAAAAGCGACGGACGGCGTCTCATTGTCCGTCGTTTTTCAAGATTCTAAAAAAAATAAAAATTAAGAAAAGCGACGAACTTAGTCTCTTTTTGTAAAAAAAAATTAAAATAAAAATTAAAAAAGCGACGGACGGCGTCGCATATTAAAAAAAAAATATTTTTAAAAAAAACAATAAGCGACGTAGTCCATCGCTTTTTGGTGACGCAATCCGTCGCTTTTTGACAGTTTTTTAGTAGTGATTTTTTTTTGTATATGATACATAGCTACGTCAAATTATACGGGCATGATATACAAATACTAATTTATACTACATGTATCGATCTCAAACCAAACAACTTATGGGCAACAATTACATATTTAATGTATCCCGTAACAATACAATACTTATCAATTTAAACGAGATACATAAATAGTAATGTATCATGAACTAATTTTTTTAAAATATGATACGTAAATTTGAATTTATACTAAATGTATCAATTACATAGAAACTACCACACGATAATGTATCGATCTCAAATTAACATCTTATGGGCAACGATTACTTATTTAATGTATCTAGTATAAATACAAAACTTATCAACTTAAACGAGATACATATATAGTAATGTATCATGCACTATTTTTTTTTTATATGATACATAAATTCAAATTTATACTAAATGTATCAATTACATAGCAACTACCACACGGTAATGTATCGATCTCAAATCTAACATCTTATGGACAATAATTATTTATTTAATGTATCTAGTATAAATACAATACTTATCAATTTAAACAAGATACATAAATAGTAAAATGCTAAGTAGCAAGGATATTCATGATGTATCTTCTAAAAAAATCGCCAATTTTGAATCAAAATTGAAAGGATCTTCAATAAATTAGGAGAAGAATTTTGAATCAAAATTGAAAGGATCTTCGATGAACTGGGAGAAGAAAGAATCTTGAATCTCAATTTTTTTGACAATCTTCAATCAAAATTGAAAGGATCTTGAATCTCAAAAATTTTGACAATCTTGAAAGGATCTTCGATGAACTTGAAGATTCAAAAGGAAATCATTTGCCCAACAACAATTTCATCACTTTTGTATCCTTCATAACTCACCTCACTTACCCAAAATTTTGACAAAAGTTTTTGAATCAAATCTGAAAGGTTTCTTCATTGAACGAGGGGAGCAATTTGAAATTTTGAATTTCTTCGTTATGTTAGGATTTGCCTCTGTATGATTGGGAGTAAGAAGAAACGTAAGTGTAATTTATGAGATTTAATTAATTTTCAGATTTTATTCCCTTTTTAGCGCAACATGAAGACTCTTCTTGTATTAGAATTAATGTATTCGGATGGTGAATTAATGTATCCAGATGGTGACTTATGTATCCGGAAGGTACAGATTTTAAGAGATTATTGTAATTAGAAAAAGAGTAGGAATATGATGTAATTTACTCTTTACACTACGGGATTTAGGTAAGTTATACTTAAATATTTATCAAGTCAATGTCCAATTAATAAGAACTAAATATTTTTTCCTTTTATTCTTCTTGGTTTATTTTATTGAAACACAATATATGTTGCAAACGATATTAATTGATTTGAGAAATCTTAATAGTTCAGTTAATTGCTCGATTCCCGCTTTACATATATTCTTTAATTTCCTTTTTCCTTCCCTCTTCCCTATATGTACAATAATTTTATTATTTTATTTAAAAAAGATCAACTGATATAAGAATGGTCAAACATGAGAATAGAATAAATATAATAGTGCACCAATTTAATTGATTTGATGACATGGAGAAGTCTTATCTGATCCACCGAGTACCTAGGTCAAATAAAAAATAAATTCAGAAGAAATAGTTAATTTCAGAGTCATTTTAAACCTTTTTATTTGAGAAATAATGCATGGATTGCATTTTCAAATTTAATTGCCCACCTAATAAAGTAAACCATTAATGAAAAAACAAAAATTGACATGCCATTCCTGCTATATGATCAGTGCTGTTTTTTTTCCATCCCACCCTCAAAAGAATCAATAGTATTCCTACTTATTTTTCAACGTGACTCAATTCCTAATAGCTCAAATTTTAATAGAGGTGCTAAACCACTTGACTAAACCTGACTTATCTCAGGGTTAGTACTTAATATCAATATTGTGTATATATCAATATGGACTTGAAGATTATATATTAATTAAATAGGTTTGGGGCATTATTCTAAGCCAATTATTTCACTATAGTCCATAACAAAATATGATTGTTTATATATATTTGTGAATTATAGCCCATACCACACACATATCATTCAGGACTTAATGCTCCAACCATTAACTTATTTAAGTGACTCATGCATCTAATTAGATAATCACTTTCATAATTACATAATTAATAATAATCAATCATGCAGATTTCCCTCAATATTCACAAATACAAGTAGCTTTGAAGAACCTTTTATAATTGCATTATACCAAAAAAAGGACATATTTCTGGTAAAATACATAATTGCTAATTAATTAATGTACTTGTTTTTCCTCATCCTAATCATATACAACTCATGAGGATCAATCAATCATATAAACATACACCATCCACCTAAACACTGTCCGAGATTTTCAATTCTCCCCTATTTTTTATTTTTCAACAATTTTTTTGGTTTAAATCTATCTTAATTCAACTTCAAAGTTTACAGCTTAATGATATTCGTGAGAGTAGATTGTTGTTTGGTTGGGAACAAGTTATGTCAGGATTAATTATCATGGGATTAGTTATCCTGGGATAACTTTTCCCATCATGTATATGGGATAACTTATTCCATCACTATGGTATAAATGATTGGATAAGTTATCTCAAACATGACAAACAAGACAACAAAATTTAATCCGAGACTATTGTTTTATGCTAGTACTATTTATTCTTATCCCTCACACCAAACGATCATTCGATCAATCATCACTGCGCGTTTATATATATATATATATCACCATCAAGTATATATATCGTCACAGTCAAATCATCTAAAGTATATATATCCACAACAAGGTACCTTACGGTGTGTGATTTGTATCTCTAGATATATACAAGTATCTTAAACGTAAGATTTATTATAATTTTAAAAATAAAACAAATTACATATAGTATTAAACCTGATAATGTAAAAATAAAAAGTTCTTACACGATTTTTTTGGAGGCCTCTCATGACTACAGAAACGTAAGCCATGAAACACACATTTGAGTTGTCCCAATCATAGTCAGTAACGGACGATATGTTGTTTCTGGTGGATAAAAATAAATAAAATTGCTTCAGATAACGACAACAAAATATACTCCTAAACACGTTTATATTATAATTTTTTTTTTTGAGAAAATCCACCCACACACTATATGCTTTTCCTACTTAAATATAAATAATATTAAACTCATACTTTTTTTACATATAAAGACATGTAGAAGAGAAAAAAATAAGACTATACAAAAATTGCTGAAAATTTGGCTCAAAAATAGGGATCAATTAAGTTGCTCTATCTTCTTCTAATGGCGCTCTTTAATTTCTAGATAGAGAGAAAACAAAAAAAAAAACTTAAAGAGGGGTTGAATATTTGGGAATTATTAGTTGATTTTGGTTAAATTTAATTAATGGGTCAATGTGCATCTACGTCTGCATATGAGCATAAGAGAGGGGCAATTTCAATATCAAGGCCAAGGCATGCAAAAGAAATTCATCATCGGTATGGAAGAGAAACATTGATTAATAATAACAATACTGATAAGAAAGGGTATTTATCGATGATGATAAAAGAGAAACGTTCAAGATTATATATCATACGAAGATGTATCATCATGCTAATTTTCTGGCATCGATACAATAAGAGCATTTGATCATCATTAATCTATATATATATATGCCATTAATTTCTTGTTAATTATATTGTTCAACCTTTTGAAGGATACATCATTTTTGTCTCTCTCTCTCTCTGTATATATAATGGCGTTTTTTGTTTATACATAATAATGGAATTAAACGATATTTACCTCATCGATTTGCTATTATTGGAAGCACATACGGTATAAATTGGAAATTAGATCAGTAGAATACCATATTTTGATTCAATAGTTTCGAATTAATAAGTATATGTTCTTATATTAATTTTATTTTGGATATATTTTGTTCGAGCTGAAAATAATAGATTCATTTGAAAGCAGCTGATAACACCAAGAGTACTGCTATATCCTTGGATATATATTTTTATACATGTTTTTGAGTACTAAGGGGTCGTTTGGTGTGATGGATAAGATAAATTAATTCTGGGATAACTTTTTAGTGGCCCTTAGTTCATTGTTTGGTTGCAAAGATAGGGATAACTTATCCCAGGATTAACAATTAGTCCTGGGATAAGTTATCCCTCATTGGGGGTGGTATAGTAATCCCGGGTGGGGTTGTTCATGGTTATGGTTATAAAACCAAACCGAACCGCAATTCGAACCAAACCGATTAAAAAAAACCGATATTTGGTTTGATTTGGTTTTAAATTTTGAAAAGCCGATATTATTTGGTTTGATTTTGATTTTACTAAAAACTAACTGCAAAAATAATCAAACCGAACCGAGAAGTTATATATATAAATTTTATAATTACTTATTATAAAATATAAGTATTTTGATAAATTTTAATTAATTTAAGTCTTTAATTTTATTTTTTTCTGAAGCCCAACACTTAAAATTTTTAGCCCAACTATTAAAACCTTAAGTCTAAATTCCTCAATATTCATTATTTTAAAGATCACACTTTCTCTGTTCTTTATAAAAATTTCTAACGCAACATTGAATAATTTAAAGCTCAAGCTAAAGAAGATGGTAATTGATTAGTTTTGACTATGAAATATTGGTTGTTTTTTTTAGAAGTAATTTCTCAATATTTTAAGGTGTAATTTTATTGAAAAGTCTATTGACAAGATGTTGAGATCTCCAGAATATTAAACCAACTATATGCTATTAATAATGAGTTTTTTAGTTTCTGAAACTTGGTACATTGGATGAATCACTTTGTTCGTGTAATAGCTTATTTGTGAATTATTCATGTACTAAGGGGTCGTTTGGTAGAGTGTATAAAAACAATGCAAAATAGAGTGTATTAGTAATGCATGCATTAGTAGTGCTTGCATTTGTAATGCTTGCATTAGGTATGCCTGCATTAGTTATGCCTGCATTATTTCTTATACACTGTTTGGTTTGATTTATTAGAAATAACAAATCTTGCATAATTTCTATTAAAAATTGTATGTTTACAAAAATACCCTTCACACTTTATTTCTTTTTACACTTCCTTTGCAACAAGGTTCTTTACTAAAACATCAAAAAAAAATCTTTGTTAAAACATCATTATCTTTTTTTCAAGTATAAAATTAAATAGTTGTTACTATTGCGTCAAAATATTTTTGTGGAAAGTTGGCAAAGAAATTTTTTATCAAACTAAATCGTCACAATAGTAAATATTTTGATTAAACTATATTGAAATAAGATTTTTTTTTAAACAGAAAAAGTTGTCAAACTTTTTCACATTTTTGCCACCAGATTCCCCAAACTAAAGTTTACCAGCAACATACTTTGAAGCAATATTTCATATTAACTTATGTGTTAACCTTCATTTTTTTTAATTACTAAAATCAAGCCACATGACCCTTATATTAAAAAATAAAGATGTACTAAAGAGGCCATAAAGCCTATTAATTATACGTTGATTGAATTTTTTGAGTAGCTAAAAAATTATACACCGTCAAATAAAGGAGAAAACGAAGGCTCAAAAATAATACATTGTCAATGTAGGAAGTTAATGAACAAAAGAATCGACGTGTAGGTCAATCACAAATTGATAATAAGACAATGATGTATTGCAAGTAGATAAACCTGTTGCAAGTAATTATACTTTTCATTTGACCAGCTAACAGGAGGCATTTCTAGCGCTTGGTATCCATATTTCCTGTTTGGCAGTCTCTTTATGGAAAATGAAAGGTTTCTTAAACACAGTACCATAGAAAATGTTTTTATAAAAGGCTTTTCTGTGTAGTTTTGTAATTATATTATCTAATGCAAGTGTTAAAATGTTATGTATTACTAATACCTAGAATTTCTTGGTATTAGTAATACAGAACTTAATACACAATAGAGTGTATATATAATTAATGTGATATGAAAAAGTGTACCAAACAATGTATTACTAATACACACCTAATGCATGAATTATTTTTCCTAATACACTCTACCAAACGACCCCTAAGTGTTTCATGTGTCTATCGAGATGCGTATGTCCTTAACAAACTTATTACTTTCGAACCGAAAAAACCTAACCAAATCGAATCAAACCGACGGTTATTTTTTTGATTTGGTTTTAGAAATTTAAAAACCGATTTAAATTGGTTTGGTTTTGGTTTTAACTAATAACCGATCCAAACCGAACCATGAACACCCCTAATCCCAGGATAAGTTATCATGGGATAAAGTGGGTAAATTAACAAAAATACCCCGCTTAAACTCTCTTTTATACACCACTTTTACATTCATACATATTAACATAATTTTTAACAACATAATAACATTCACAACCTTAATTATTCGTTGTTTTTATGATAAATATATTTTTCTATTAAAAATTTACATTTTATAAATACAATTTTTATTTATGAATATATTATAAGTTGAATTTATTTGCGTAATTATTATGTTTATTTATATTTTGATTTCTCTTAAAATGTTCACTCCACTACTAAATTACATATTTTTCATTAAATAGTTTATTACTCACTTAAAACTTATATTTTATCTATAATTAAAATGTAGATAACTTTAATAATAATTTTCTTTTACTTTAATAAACTTAAAATGAAAGTTTTATTTTTAAGATAAATAAGATGAAAGTTTTATTTTTAAGCTAAATAAGTTCAAAATCTTATTTTTAAGCTAAATAAGATGAATATTTTATTTTTAAGCTAGATAAGATGAAAGTTTAATATTTAAGTTAAATAAGATGAACGTTTAAATTTTAAAACATACGGCACAATCATGGAAATGCACACACAAAAATATTTAAGCTAAATAAGATGGAAATTTTATTTTTAAGAATGAATAACTAAAGCTTGCAAAGAAAATGTAAAAAAAAAAAACTAAATAAGGTGAGGGTATTTTTGTAAACAAACAACTTATTCTCAAAAATTATACAATGAATATTAGTTTGAATATGACAAACCAAACAAGCAATAAAAACTAATCCCAGCATAATTAGTATTCAAACCAAACGATCCTAAGTATATACAAATAAGTTTCCTTTAGGATTGTATGATTCTCGTTATTCTCTTTATCTTTTTTTCTATCATTTTCCACAGAGATAATATATTATGCTAGTATATAGATATACCAATTTTATATAAATAATCATTGTATATAGTATTATCTAAACTTGCTCGTTTACTGTTGCCAAAAAAAGATATACAAAGGTCTAACTGAATATGTAAGTGAAATATCTTATACCATTTTAAAATATATTTTTTAATGAAAATCCTAATTAGAAATTACTTTCTTTGTCCAATGATACTTGTCCATTTTTTATTTTGCACACTTCTTCAGAAACTATAAATAGAAGGGTAATTTTACAATATCACCCTTTGAATATACTCCCTTTGTCCCTAATTACTTGTCCACTTTTCCTTTTTTAGTTGTCCCTAATTACTTGTCCATTTTGACAAATCAAGAAAGAACAATTTTTTTTACCTATTAAACACTCAATTAATTACTTTGAAAAAGGTAGAACTTTTTGAAAACCTTAACTTTTTAATTCATACACTTCATAATTAATATGGGTAAAATGGTAAAGTCACTATGTCAATAATTATTTTCTTAATAGGTGTGTCAAATCAAAAGTGGGCAAGTAATTAGGGACAGAGGGAGTAATAAATACAATGTCTTGAAAAATGTAATAGGGAAATCACTATAATTAATGATAAGGGTAAATTAGGAACTAAATGTAAAATTATTCATTGATTTCATAAAGTGGACAAGTATTATCACACATCCCAAAATAGTATAGTGAACAACTATTGTTGGATGGAGGGAGTACATACTAAAGAGTTGGGAGTATAAATTTCTCAAGATTAAAACTATTTTGAAAGTTTGAAAATTTTGGTAAAATAAAACATTTTACTTCCCTCAAACTAATAACAACACGTATATGAAACATTCACAAGTTTTACAAGATTCTTGAATAGAATTAACATAATGAATTCTCAAGTTGGTATAATCTTAGCCGATGATCTAGCAGAAACTATCTCTCTACCTCTTTGTAGATTGTCTAAAAGAAACACGATGGAAAGAGTCAAAGATGCAATTTTGAAAAAGAATAAGTTTCTAAAGTTGTTGAAAAGGCAAGTAATAAGTGTAGGAAAACCAACAGGAAACAATTTTCATATTTTTGGATGAGTCCATTGGCATTGAGGTTTCCAGCTATGAATGACGCTGCAGAGTTTTTAGAGAATCCTTTACAGCCAAACAACTTCAATAATTCCAATTTATATGATACCAATACCAAAGTCAATCAGAAATGTGAAAGTCAAATGAAGAATTTATATGAGTTGCTTCTTGAGAGTTTCGATTGTAAGATCAGGAACTAAATTCAATTCAAGAGGCAAGTTTCATGAACAAAACTTATTGTTTGATTTGAGTTAAGAGATACTTATCAAATTTCTGGGTTGGGCAAGTGAAAGTGATCTGAGTTAATAAATAGACTGATTATTAACACACCCAAATTTGTGCTAAAATGGACTAAAATGTCTGTCATATATATATATAACTCAATCCATTCCGTTATTACTAAATTTTGGTTGTTCTATTTGTTCTTATATAATATTTAGAGTCTGATAAAATTATTTTTTCCTTATTACAGCTATATATAACCCATCAAATGAAAAAAAAATGTCTTTTGAAAAAGGGCAAAAAACTTAAGTATACAACTTAATAACTTTAATTACACGAATATAGCAATACTTTTTTTTTCAATTGAATAGCAATATTATTTTTTTCAAAACTGGAATTCTTATTAAAAAATAAAAATAAAACGTTTTCAGCCATAATTATCCATATTCCTTAAATTTCTCCAATTATTTTACTTTTCATTATTTACTCCAATTTGTTATATATCATATCCCATAAAGAAAGGTTTCTTACAAAAATAAAACTTCTCTTCCAAACTAAGATCGACGATCAAATATGCAGACCAATAATTTTTCAATTTTAATTCATCACAACGGCTGTTGGGACTCATCAGGTAATCTTTTTGGTAGTAATTCCTTTCGTTTTGTCGAATTTGGTGGAATATACATTCATAAGATTTTGGTTAATGTTCTGGTGCAACTGTAAAAGGTT
>JAJOOS010025939.1:0-10089 GCA_029582725.1 Solanum chiquidenum
TTTTTTTATGTAATGTTTTCTTGGTAAAGAAAGTTTTAAATTACTTATGGTTCTAGTGTCTATGCGATGAATGAATGCTAAGAGGCTTGTATTAGACCTCTTCGAGGTCAAGTACGCCGGTTACGACTAGGGGGTGCTCCCGGGTCGTGACACAAAGCCTCATTCAACTATTCCCAGGAAGTGATAGAGTCATTGGGCAATACTACCAAACATCTTGTAGCTTCACCCATCTAAGACAACTAGAACATCCTCACGGACTCACACACCTCCACAAAATTATGAAGGTGTTCATAGGGATCCTCATGCTCTAAACCTCCAAACATTCCTCGTAGTTGGAGCAATTGTAGCATTGTTCTGGTTACATGAAATACTGCCCTCTCGGCTATGGGTGGTATCCAGATGGCTCCTATTGTTTGAACAATATTCACATGCATATCATTCAAATCTTATGTGTTGTCAATTTGACTATAATGACTATCATTGTCTCTATGATGGTTACTCTTTGTACTAGACTAGCAAATCAGCCAACAATAAAACAAAACAACAATCTACTACAATTAAACAAATTTACAAACCAATTTCTCGAATAGAATTCTCAACAACCATTCCCCAAAAGTGGTGCCATTTTTTATAACCCTCAAATGTACTTTTCAAAACCAATTAAAAGAGACGATGGTTGTCATCAATAGAAAATATCCAACTAAGAGTCGGGGTAGAGTCCCATAGAGAATGGTATATCGTAGAAAATTATATCAAGAATTTTGGATTGTAAAATCATTCATTTGTAGTAGTAAAAACAAGTGGGTGAGTGGTTCCACCAATTTAATAAAAGGGTTTGGTTATCCATGGTCACAATTAAACTAAAATTTAAGAAAATTAAAGAAGTAACATTTAATATAGGGGTGTGGGGATTGGAAATCAATCTCATATAGGAGTAATTGTGTTACTCTATACTGACGAACATTCAAGGATAAGCTGGGTCATCTTCAATGACTAATCTTCTTACGATTTCATTGCATCCTTGCATAGAATCTCCTTTGGGTCTCATCTATATGCTATACTAAACAACCCAATACCTTACTATATTCTCTCTTTCGATGTAGAAATAGGGCAAATAGATCTGACCCATAACCTCTATTTTACAGCAAGTTACAGATATCAAATATAAATTTCTAGTATCGGACTAATTACCCAATCCAATCAATCTCTTTCGAGCATCGGCCAGAGAATGAAAGTAGGAAATAAGTTTGCAACATTAACCTATAAGTTATCCTCATGTTAATTAGACCAAATTCATGAATGAACAACAGAAAAACAAAGCAGAACACATTACCCACTACATTAAATCAATACCCAACCCAATAATTGCACACCTAGATCTTGGGGTTTTAGCAACTTATCACAAAAGCAAGGAAATTATACCTTTCATGAAAGTAGACATGGGTAAAATGAAATTAAGCAATTAAAACAACCCCAACTTTAATTTGTTAATTTCAATAACAAAGTTTTAAAACCCCAAAAACTAGAAAGTGCTCTTGACAAGGAAAACTATTTTTTTTCTCTTCAATTGTTCATACATCAAACTCAATTGCAACTCACATGAACGCCCTATTTTCTCTCTCCTTTGGGATATTTATAATATCCCCAAAATCTAGCCCAAAATTCACTACATGACCCATTGGACGATATTAGTCGGGCTTGCCGATCACGTTGGGCGAATCACCCTCTACTTTTCATCTTGCCTTTCTTTTGCTCTAGCCTTCAGGTATTTGAATCTCAGTTAGCGAGCTCGTTCAAATCTTCTTTTTACATTCGGCGTATCACCGAGTACCATCATAGTTCACTTTTCGAGCCTTCAATTTTCTCCTTGTACTATCGCTTTCGGCGATAGTCAACATGTTCGCCCTTTCTCATTCCGTGAGTCGCCTTTCCATTTTGGAAATCACCGTCCTGCCTCAATAATTAAAAGTGTTTTGCACTGTCAATTCGGGCAAAGTCATGCTCACTAGGCGATCCGTATTTCTTGTTTGGTGATTATGAGTGTACAGTTTATACTTCTTTTTATATTTTTTACCATTCTTTAAAAATTAATCCTTTTCTTGTCCTTTAGCCTTCATAGCTGCAAATAATCAAAGTATCATTAGAATATGATATAATTAGGCATTGAGGGTACTAATTATTAATCTTAATAGGCCTCAAATGAGTGTAAACCTACTACTCATCGGAGTGATCCCCAATTCTTTTTCATATAAATAAAAATTAAATCTATGACAATATTAATTAAATACTATTTAGTCACCTTATTATTTCATTAAAAGTTAAATTAGACTTACCATCTCTATAGTAATAGTTGCAGCGCTCTTTACATCCTTGGTTAGCAACGAGCCATCCTTAAGACTACATCTAACCTTTTTTGCTTGTTGAGACATTTCCTTGAATTTATATATGTTTCAATATTGGCGCAATTCCTCTAAATCATGAGGCAACATCAAAGTCGGACGTTGATCACTGTCTCAAACTTTCTTTAGCCAGCTAGACAGTATTGAGGATTCTCTCCTCTCAAATGTGATCATAATGACCATATTATACCTGGATTGCCATGTACACACAATTTGAAAAAAATAGAGTTAGATAATAAATAATGGAAAGTATGTGGAGCAAACCTCATCGATGTGTACAGCCTCTTTAACCTAGGAATAAGAGGTAAATATGGATCGCCTTAACTAGGACCATCTTTCTAGTAGGAGCCCTCTTATAACAAGTATGTCCACAAAACTTACAATTTTTTAATTCATTATCAGTCATTTAAAACAACATGCATCGATTGACACAACAACAAATTTTATCATAAGATAATCCTAACTTGCAAACCAAACTCTTTACCTTATAGAAGTTCTTAGGTATGTTAAACTACGGATTAACTAGTTCACCCAAAGATCAATAATTGAGTCTATAGCCGCATTAGGAACACTCTAATCTGATTTAATATTCATTAATCTAACCGCAACTGACAAGGTAGAATGTGGAGTCCCTTCACATAGTGGACGACTAGACTCTTCTAATTAATCATGCCAAATAGAACTCATTGTCACGACCCGAAGCCTTCACCTCGGAAGCAACACGACGTACAAGACTCCAAAAAAACTCATACAGGCCTCATAGCATTCATAACATTCGATATAAGGAAATTGGTACGGAATTAAAACTCATTTAAATCTATGCAATCAAAAATACTCATTTAAAATAGTGGAAGTTTATTATCTCACATGTCCATCTAAAACAATATCTCGAAACAAAAGTAGGGTCACGGCCCTTTACAATTGAAAGTCTAGCAAATGTCTATTACATGAAAGAAATGGAACATCAAAAGTACTTGTCCTCGATCTATGAGGACATATCACTTAGCCTTGGAAAAATCTCAATCCAAGCCCTTGAACTAGAGAGAAAGCAACTCACTTGCCGGAACCTACACTTTGTAGTAAAATAAGAGAAAATATGGGTTAGCACAATTAAGTACTAAGTATGATAGCCATGCAAAAACCATGCCTAAAAAGGATTTTATTTGGAAATCATGCTTTATGCCAATTTGTGAAACCTTCATGAACATAAGTATAAGAGGCATAATAAACACACATAACCAAAATAGAAGACATTTTTTCACATTAGAACATAATCAACATATAAGACATTTCATTACATTAAGCTTTCACCTCAAGCAACCCAAAGTTAAACCATGTGCAATGTATGAATAGCGTCCCATACCACCATCCACACTAAGTACCACATCAAGGCCATCAAAAGTGAACTTACCATTCATCCTTTCCATCTTTACACAATACCCATACATAAGAGACATAAACATTTAATAAGTCATGACACGGAAGTAACTCATAATACAATCGAAGTATATTTACATTAAACATTTTAGTCAACATTCTTCATTAACTTCATTAAGAGCACCTTCATACATTAGTCATTAAGACATTAGAGAACTCACTATAACCCTCTCAAAGCCTACTCGTGCAATGCATGGATGGCATCCCATACTACCACTCACACTTCATAGAACTCCTCAAGAAACCATAAGGCACATCTCACATGATGGGAATAGGCGTTTAACCGACATAGACCATGAAAGCTAAGTCATGGAATCCGGTGTCATATGACCCCACACCGAATAAAGGTGTTCTACTTGCCTAAGGTAGAACTAGTAACATTTTAGCTTAAGTGGATTCCACTAGCTAACATCCTATGAAGGCACATAGTTATGGGATAGGAAGATGTTCATTGGAACCCTAACCTAACATTGGGAGAGTTTCCATCTTACCATATCCTCTCGGTGCTTAGCCTCTATTCCCATAGAGTATTTAATTCACATTAACATTATTGTACTTCAGAGGCCCACCAGCATTAGATCTACCGACCCAAAGTACATTACACAAGAAAGGGCCACCACCATTAGGTCTACCGATTCAAGGTTTATCATCATATTAGTTTCTAGATTCATCATGAAGGGCCACCAACACTAGGTCTACCGGTTCAAGAAATAACCTAGAATACTTCATCATTAATTTAGGAAAGGGCTACCAATATTAGGTCTACCGATTCGAGGTTCATCATTACATTCATTCGTCATTTATGAAAGGGCTACCAATATTAGGTCTACCAATTCGATGCTCATTAAGTCAATACACATTCATCAGTCAAGAAAAGGATGCATAAGCCTACCAATTAAAGTTACAACATCACATTAATTTCATTTATACAAGAAAATGATGCATAAGCCTACCAATTCAAGATATACATTACATAGAAGAAACCCTTCACATTCCATCATCATCATTCATGAGTGTTAATTGAGAATATTTTTTGAATCATAACACAATTATATTATAAACATGATCATAACTCTTTCATTGAGATCACACACATATACTTCACATCATAATCATACATAGATCCTTCATGAACTTGCCTTTCAAGTCTATACATCAATCACAACCCAGACATCTAAAATACTACAATATATAAGGAAATTAACATGATTCAATAACTAATTCAATATAAACATAGGCAATTCAACATATATTCATGATAAACCAATTCCCAATCACAATTTACAACTTAAGAATTTGGGAGAAACATGGGTTCATAGAAAATATTGACCATAATTCATCAATAATTCAACATTCTATTCATAATTCATCATATAAAAGCCTTTAAAATCCTTTTCAAATTGAACCCATGCATAGATTGAAAACTAGAGTTTTTGGGGAACTTTGTAGACTTGAAATAATCTTTGAAATTGGCTCCTTGAAAGAAACTAAGTCAAGGATGAAGATTACCATACCTTTTAGGGAAGAACTCCACAAAACTTGAGTGAAAATGGTGAGGTCTTGAGCTTGAAAGCTTGAATCGTTCACCTCCAATGGAGGTTTCTAGAGAGAGAAATTTTGAGAAAAGAGGTGGGTTCTAATTTGTGTTTTGGAAGAATGAATTAGAAAAGGTGTTTTAATACTTTAAAAACCCTTAAAATATCATAATAAATCAATAATAATCGTCCCCCAACTTAACTAAACTTAAAATGAATTTACCAAACCACCCCTTCACTTGGCCGATTCTAGACAGCAAACAGGTGCCATCCACAAAACCCCCACCCACGGACCGTAGGTGGGGTCACGCCCCATACTGTCACTTCGTGGTTTATGAATGAAACATGTTTTTGGGGGCCTTGACCTACGGAGGCCATCCACGGGGCGTGGATGGACCTACGGGGCGTAGGTCCCCATCTGTAGGTCATCACATTTTGGGCAGTTTTTGGTTTCTTTGGCGTCTTGGGAGTTAGGCTTTAGGCCCCCCCCCCCTCAAGGACCCTTGATTAATCTTTGGGGGGTCGTACCTTGACATTTAACCCCTCAACTATATCGCAGGACAACATTTAACAACTCATTACCTCACACCAAACTCAAAAACAAAATCGTTAGACTCTAGTTTCACCTATTCATTTTACGAGTCGTTACATTATCCCCCACTTGGGAACATTCGTCCTCGAATGACACTTTAAACACATTAAGGGATTAACGACTCAAGACTAGAAGCCCATTATGCATGCAATATTATAAACAATGCACAAAACTTGGAGTAAACATGAACTCCGTCTCAAACATACTCAATGCAACACAAGAAAGTAGGTACTACATCTACAAACTCATTATGCATCAAAACTTCACCATTTCTCATTTCATTGGAGGAATTACCTTCTCCAACTCAAATCATGCTCATCATTAAGAACATTATGCAATTTCTTCATAAAAGCACACTTAGGCATGTTCAACAATTCACCTCATGAAGCATGACAACTCATACTAAATGCACATCGACATGAGGAACATATATCATAAAAACTCATTTTCTCATTTAAACATGAATTCATCAAGAACATGCATATCATAAGGAGACCATGGAAACACATAATCACATATGACTCCCAAAACATGAATCAAGCTACAAGGAACTCTTGGTCTCTAGCTTGAATAGGAATAGAAGGAAAGAGATAAGGATCTTAGAACTCTCAACAACCTTACTATTCAACATACTATCCCCCATTTAGGAGTAAACCCAACTAAGGTTAACATGAAAATAACATAGGAAACCTCAACAAGACATTCATAACTATAAGGAACTATCACATACCGGTGCCATCATCTGGATTAGGTCATTTGCCCTCTTTGTCTTGAAGTACAGGAAAACATTTTTTCTTGGGAGCATCAAAATTTGGGCAATTAAGAGAAGTTTGTTTCGCCTCCCTTCCTCTGGCCGTAAGAGTGGGGTGATCTTTCACTCGGTGATCATTCTTTCCACAACCATAGCACCCACTAGTACCGGCTGGCACTTTCCAAAATGTTTCTTTCCACAATTATGGCAAGTAGGTTTAGAAAATGGAGGTTCACTTCCTTTCTCTTGGTTAACCCTCGGAGTGCTTGAGAAATCTTGGTTTGCAGCTCTCTTTTTGAACCTTGGTTGACCTTGCTCATCGGGCCTAGACCTCTTCAACTCCCTATTCTTTTTCTTATAATTGGACTCGTCAATAGATTGAGCATACACCATGAGCCTAAAAATGTTCATGTAATTATGGAGCATTATCATACTGCACTATTCCTCAACTAGGTCGGAAACTCCCGTTACAAATCGACTCATCTCATCCCTTGGGTTAGACACCAAGGATGGAGCATACTTAGACAATTGGATAAATTTCAAAGAGTACTCTTGCACATTCTTGTTACCTTACCTTATACACTTCATCCAAAAACTCTTGAGAATCCTATCCCACTTTAGAACCTAGAAACACCAGAGGATTCATCCTTACAAAGTCTCTCAACCTAGAAGCCATAGTGCTTACAATAGGGTTCACATTAGCCTCAACACCTCTAGTAGATTAAGCCGTCATAGCTTGGGCTTGAGTAGTTACAGCTTGAGCCATCATCAAAAGAGCCGACCTAACTTCTTCATTGGTCATGTCCGGAGGTTCAACCGGAACTTGATTGCCTTGAAGAACTTGATCACCTTGAAGACCTTAGGGAGGAACTCCCTCATTCACAATCTCTTCTTCCATCCTCCTTGGGTTCGCCCTTGCATTCATATCCTATAAACATAAGAGAAGGGTTAGAAAAAGGACACTTATAGATCTTGTCACGACCCAGGGGTACCCCCTAGCAGTGACATGGCGTACTTGACCCCGAAGGGATCACATACAAGCCCTTAGCATATCCTGAACATAAGATAATAGAAAATACCATAAAATTTAAAACTTTTACAATCGAAGTCATATTTCATAAAAATCAAGTGGAAGTCTTTACTAAACCTTTGTCTCAAACCATCTAACATAATACTTGAATAAAACTCTTGGGATGCAGCACATACAAAGTCTAAAGCATAAAGAAATGACATAAATGAACATAATGGGTTTGTCCTCGAAGCTATAAGGACTCACCAATTTTCAACTCTTCTTGATCCTTGGAAACCTAGCCTTCAAAGCAACTCAGTCTCCTCAACCATACATTTGATTAGAATGTAGGCAGTATGCGTTAGTACAAAATGTACCAAGTACGAAAGCTACCACAACATCGTAAGAGCATATCAAAATAGTTGGTCAACATAAGACACAATCATAAGATATAATAACATGTTCATAAGCATAATCATCATAATCATAGAATAATCTCCAACATAAGCATCATATAAACATAAGTCAACATAAGACATAGATAATGAGCATAGGAGATACATCATGTTCATAGCATAGTCTTTACTTAGACTTTCATGATTTCATACTTCAACCTTAAGTTTACAAGAGAACTACTTCACAAGTCACCTCCAAGTATACTTGCACAAGGGAAGGATAGAATTCCATACTACCATCCAAGATAAGTACCTCTCTTTGGTCATTCTTAGTCATAGTCCACCTTCATAGTCAAGACTTAGATTTTCATGTCATAAGAGTACCATACTCATAAGTAACCTCAAAACACACTTGTGAAATGTATGTATGGCATCCTATACTACCACACACACTAAGCATGTCCTTGGAGTTACCCTTATTCACGCTTACTATTCATAAGTGTCATTCTAGACCTACTTCATATTAACAAGGAACTATCATCTTAAGTCGATCATATCTTGGAAGGCAACTATAGCAACAACCCAAACTAAGTCTATACTATGTGTGGGAACTCTTCATACCTAGCCTTAATTCGTACTTGTGAAATGTATGGATAGCATCCCATACTACTACCCACACTAAGTACACATTTAGACTATCATGAATGAACACTAGTTGGGGATTAGTCCCTTCATTCTATTTCCCTTTATTCAAGGCTACCAAGGAATAACCCCCTAATAGGCTAGACTAAGCTATCATCTTACTAACATAAATATGTTAAGCTAAGCTAACTACCTTGGAAAACACACTAACATGCAAGTCCAAGCTATTCTAGAAAGGATACAAGTGTCCTATCCTAGATACTATGAAATAGTCCTAAACCAACTAAGTCATGCTACCATTACAAGTTCACTAGAATACAAATGCAATCTGTCCATAGGGAAGTATTATTCTCAACCCTAAGTTATCTTTAGGAGAGTATGACTCCTCAATCCCAAGCTACCATGACTAACCTAACTCAAGCTATCTTTGAAATGCACCTTACAATGCAAGTCAATCTACCTTTAGGAGAGTATAAGTCCTCTATCTCAAAGCTATCATGAAATGGTCTTGGCCAAACCAAGTCAAGCTACCATGAAGGCATCCTAACAATGCTAGTTCAAGCTACCCATAGGAGAATATAAATCCTCAATCCTAGGCTACCATGACTACACCTAACTCATGCTACCATGACATGCATTCTACAATGCTAAGTCAAGTTATACCTTAGGAGAGTATAGACCATCCATCCTAAGCTATCAACCTTTGTCTTATCCTACTAAGCCAATATATACATGAAGGGATCATACATCACAATTTCAAGCTATTCTAGTCTAACATGCTTTGATTCATTTTAGGTTATTAAGACAACCTAGAATCCTTCTATGTGAGAGAACCCTTGGATCTCCTAGCAATTCATGCCTAAGTGTGTAAGAGAGAAGCAATACACAACACAATAACATAATGTTGACTTTACCCCCAAAACCCAAACATTGTTGGCTACAAGCCCTACTATCAAGCTTAACTTCATTCTATCATAATTCATGTCTAATTTCAAGATATTTAATCACCTTCTTTACTACTAAGTGATTCTAGCCATAATTGATTCATAAAGGTTCAATTCTAACTTTACAATTCTAGATCCTTCCTATTCAATCAAGTCTATTTCAATTCATGATTAGATGATCCTAACTATGATCAATTAGTATACAAGACATTGATTTAAGAAGATCACCTTTGAACCTTGAAATTTGCCTCTAATGGCAAAAACCCACTAATATCACATTCATCAATTTAGATTAGTGTTTACCATGTAAATCATCATAATATCATTAAAAATCTAAATCAATCATAATTGGGTGATATCCACTAGATTGGAATCATACCCAAAC
>JAJOOS010025942.1:0-10634 GCA_029582725.1 Solanum chiquidenum
GATTGTTTGAGATTTTGAGCATCATTTGTCTACTGCCTGTTTCGATGTTTTGATTTATATGAGTATTCCATATTTGTTGTTGATTCTTAGAAAGCATGCCTAAGTTGTAAATTCTCTATTCGAATGTAGTTTTATTGCTCTTATTGTGATATGTCCATTCTCAAGTCATGTCAAGTCATGATTTTTTGTTGATCTAGCAGTCACGTTGTAATTAGTGGCTTTCTTACAGAATTATTAATTTATGAATCTCCTTGATTAAGCTCTCCTTGGTAAAATCATGCTTTAAATTTTAATTGATTGAGAATTGTGTTTGTTCTTCCTAAAATCATTATTTGTTTATCCTTGATTATAGAAATATAAGCTTCCAGTCAGTTTGTTTCCATGTGGAGATTCACCATATTTGATATATGTGTTATTTTAACCTATTGATGCAAATCTTTATTTACTGGTAACTGATTTTATACTGATTGAATACCGTTAATTAATGTCTGTGAAAACGCTAATGGCTCCTTAACTGACCTCTTTACCATACCTAAATTTGTGTAAACCCAGCATATCTTTCGATATGGTAAGATTTTCTATAGTTTCGTTTGTTTATTTTAATTGGCCACCCTAATTGATTTCCCCATTCCTTAAAATAATTATTTATTTCTTTGTGACTAACTGTGTATATTTGCCATTAACTTTTTCGTGATTATAGTAAGCCGATTTCTTAATTGATTTATACTTGGTAAATAAATATTTAAAATCTGATTTGGCTCTTCCTTTGAATAAGGAATAATAATATCATAATTGATTCCGAAAATAATTTTTTTCCTTTAGTTTTATGCCCTCTCAGCTAGTATATAATCAAGTCCCTTTTGTCATAGTTCTACACGGTTGAACACTCATTCTCACGCTGACTCTCACTCTTAACACTAAAAAGAAAAAATATACTTTACTGTTTAAAAGAAAAAGAAGTCTAAAGAACTTTGGACTGCTTTGCTGTTTTGTTGTGTAGTTGCTTCGATTTGGATATTTTGCTAAAATACTACATTACTGATAAAACTTTCTGCATAATCGGTTATCGCTTCCTTGTTAGTTTAAATTTTGTCTTGTATTATTTTATTATGAATATTGTTGTGTGTTCGAAAATGAAATAAAAAAGAAGCATCCGGGTCAATTTTCGCTCTCTCCTCGCTCCGTATGATATTATATTTGTCAATATGCTTTGCTTGTCTAAATGCTTGTTTTGCCGAATATATATAAAATGAACATGCACATATGTTGAATCTGCCCATAATTAGTGCTATTGTTTTATAATATTATATTGCTTTGTATGCCATATATTTGTTTGTATCTCACTTTTGCAGGGTTTGAACTTAAAGGTTCGAGATGTTTGAAGAGTCGCCTAGAAGAGAATTCCGGACGAGACTATTATGTTTAAGTTTATTTTAATGGTGTAGATATTATTTATTTATTTGGTTTGTAATATTTGTATAACTCTAAAACTCTACTCTATATATGAAGCAAGTTAGGAATCGTCTAAAGGGGGTAGGGGAATTACGTGCTAACTATTTTACTTATTTATTTCATATTATTACGTGTGATTGCTATAAATCTACATATGTGTAAATTACTTGAAGCATGCAAATATATCATAATATCTCTTAAATAATAGTCTAAAATCTACCACTGGCTTGCATTTGTCTCATGTAACATCTAACGGGTGTAATAATTGTTCCCTATATGAGAAAATGTAGTAAATATTTGTTTTAGAAATAAAATTAGATTCCATGCATATACGATCTAATGTTGAATAAATTCTGAATCATTATTCTCTTAATAAACTGTTAGCATGTTAGAGATCCTGTTTAGGATGTAGAAACTAATTTTGGTAACTCTTTTAAGGGCATATTTCGGAGTATAAAAAATCAGTACAGGCTTTCTTAAATAATCTAATACTCTATCTACAAAATAAATCATGTCTATATGTGTTGCATATTAATGTTGGCATGTTAACTCAATTCTCATATGTTCAGGCTTATGGTTAAATATTTTCTAACATGCAAATTGATTAGTAATCATGCCTATAGGATTGAGATTATTTGATAGTTTGTAACATCGCTTTAGATCTAACTATAAATAAAATAAAACTTTTACATGTCTCCCTGCTTTGCTTGTTTGGATTACTCATTTTTAAGTATGGAAAAATTAACAAAATCAAAGTTGTGTTTAAATCATCTACTTTTATTGAGTGACATAAAGGTAGAAAGCATGCCTATAAGATCTAAATAACTTTCCATATGTTTTGGTTTTAAAAATCATACATATAGGTTTAAAATTTGTTACATATTAGATAAATACCATGCATCTAGGTTTGATAATATTTTCAGCATGTTACACTTAGAAATCATGCCTATAGGACATAATTAATAAGTTGAGACATCAATCGGCATATTATTAAATAAAAAGAGTGAAATTATGTTTTAAAATTAAAATATGTTTCTTGGATTTAATCGGGCTCAAATTAATTAATTTCTGCATTTGCTACTTATATATATACTGCCCTGATTAAGTTAATTAATTTTTTGCATCGTAATCAACTGTTTTGCCACTTAAAATCAGCTACTGATTAATTCCTGCATCCAAAAAACTGACTGCTTAAAATAAATTTTGGAACCAATAATAAAATCTGCTACTGCTCTAGAAAACATTTTCTATATTTTGAATAGTGTTCTGCCCCCTTAAGATCAGTTAATAAATTAGTGTTAGCATACTGTTATGAAGGCCCCATTTCGAATTAATTATTAATTAAATCAGTCTTTGGCCCATATAATATTCTATCTGTTTGAATGTTATAATACTTGTTAATGTATTTGTATGCACACACTTAACATGCGACCTTTTTCACAATTACTTGTGTTTGCCAGCAGGTTTAATAAAATCTAGAGGTCAATATGAGACTCTACGTGCTAAATGCTTGTCCTATTTGTTTGACTTGGTGTCTAGGTGGGCCTATTAGAAACCTTTATTTTATTTCTAGTCTAAAACCTCCTTATTAGTAGTCCAATGCCTCTTGGACATTAAGTCGGGACGATAAGCACCTATTAGGATGAAAAGCATGTGTTGGTAGGGTAGGGGTAGTTTAAGCCCTACGGATATGATAACATCGACTCAGGCATAAAGCGACAAACTGTGGTTTTGTCTGTCCCTACACTGAAGCCTATCGAAAAAGTAAAGAAAATTCGAGTGTTGATCCGTAAAGTCCTTCAGAGTCTCCCTTTCCTTTTGTCCCTTCAGTTGTTTATAATTATAATTGTTTGGGGTAGCTTAAATAAAATAAAAATTGTTTGGTTATCCACTTGTGCAATTTATGTCTCCTCGCTTATCTCTTTGTTAATTGTTTAATATTTATTTATTATTATATTAGCACTTAGTCTTGAATGCTTAACTAATTAATTAAAATAACTAAAGTGCCCTTAATTATTTAATATTATGTTATCACATAGTTTTGCATGTTTAATTAATTAAATAAATAAATGAAGTAATCTTAATTGTTAAATATTATGGTATCACCTAGTTTTTGCATGCTTAATTAATTAAAATAACTAAATTGACCTTAATTGTTTAATCATAGTTATCACCTAGCTAGTATGTTTAATTAAATAACCAATAAATGAAGTGACCTTAATTGCTACTTATAACTCCCACATAAATTGCATGAGATACGGTCGGGACCCACATTTGTGGACCTCGAGGGATGCCTAACACCTTCCCCTCGAGGTAATTTAAACCCTTACCCTGATCTCAGGTTCGTTGACCTTAGTTAGATTTAGTTAGGTTAGATAGGTGCTCTAACGCGCCTTAATTCGTTAGGTGGTGACTCTTCAAATCCACCCAAAGCCCAAAGAGAGTTGTTAGGTTAAAACCCGTTTTTGCGAGAAAAATGGTGCGCGACAGAATGGCCACTCTGCCGGGGATATTAGGTTCTAATCATTACGTGTTTCATGCTTATGTGGGGTTTACTTTACTTTGTCATTTCATTGTGTTTTTGTTTATTATTGTTAAGTAATTGCATGCTTAATCCCATACCCCATTTCCTTATTTGCTTGATCCTCTAATTTGTTTATATGTTTACTTCTTTTTATTTATGCATGTATTTATTTATTACCGCTTCTCATTTACATACTAATTGTTACTGTTTTGATAAACTGTCATTCCACTCATACTTCCCCCATTTGGGATTCTCTTCCATTTCTTTTTTTTTATTGTGATGTTGTGCCTTTGTACCTCTCACAACTACTCCAATTCTCTTCAAACACCCAATTATAGAGAGTCGGCATATGCGTGGATGAAACGGATAGTTTTACTACCGGGAAACCACGAGCCTTCTCGCATAGAATTTCTTTCAAGTGTGTGTCAAGCCAACTCTTAGAAATTTTCTTTTAGGTCATACATGTTGCATAAGCCCTAGGTGGTTTGACCCTTGGTGTCAATCCGCACAATTAGTAGCCACCCTATCGTCTAAAGGCCCCCAACACTCTTTAGACAAATTGCATAATTATGTGTCAATGTGATCACGATAATTAAATTAAGCCAAGCTTTGTCAAAAATGGAGTTTAGAAGTCGTTTGTTGTTTTGTTTGCAGAGTCATGGACACTTTCAACTCCCCAAACCCGCAAATGGTCGTAGAGGTAAACTACAAACTAAGGAGCTGGTGGATTGATATTAAGAGAAACCGTGAAAGAGAGATTCGTCAGTTGTGGGCGGTCTTACCTATCTCATATTTGTCATACCAAACCCTCACTTGATTAGGGTCTTACTGGAATTTTGGGACCCTGTGAGGATGGTCTTCAAATTTGGGTATTTCGACTTGGCACCAACGATTGAGGAGATAAGTGGTTTCATTGACCTGCCATATCACGAGTGTGAAATGATGGTGCCATATAAGCCATCATCGAGGGTGTTCTTGAAAAGCCTGGGAATGAAGTCAAATCCAACCTTACCTTCTTTAGACCTTGGGTGGATTCATTTCTACTTTTCACGCTTGGGTCGAGATGATAGTTATCACTCTTTTAGTGATGAGTTTGAGTGCTCCGTCGAGAGGTGGGAAATATATCGTCTAAATTCCTTTGCCATTGCCTTATTAGGATTCCTGGTTTTTCCTAAGATAAGGGGAAGGATTGACACACACTTGAGTTATGTGGTCCGAGATTTAGCTCAAAGAGAGGGCGAACCTAGGAAAACTATAGTGCCCATGATCCTGGCTGAAATAATGAGAAGTCTGTCGGCATGCGTCAACGGTCGAATGTTTTTCGAGGGATGCAACATCTTGCTGCAATTATGGGCTATCAAACATTTCTACATAGGTCTGATGCGGTAAACATCTTTCTTGGTTATGGCAACAAGATTGATAATCATCCAAGAAGAGTGGTAGATTTCAACGCCTCTATAGGATTCGTAGACTGGTAGATATTTTTGATAGAGCACAAAAGCAGCCGCATCCAATGGAAGCTCTATTGGTTGTTCACCCCTAATGCAATAGTAAGAGGCGATGACCGTTACTTCATTGAGCTTGTTCGCTTAAAGGGCGTTCAACCATACACTCCTCTTCGAGTACTCCGCCAATTTGGGCGAACTCAAGTAATACCACTCTGATCCGACATGGAGCAATTCAAGTATGAATTTGGATTAGATATTCCGCAAGTCCACAACATACTTCGAAGATGGGAGCGGTGTTGACCATTCCTATGGGTGCACGGCAGGCCTTATGCACACGTGAGTATTACATATGGATCCTAAAGGAGGTTAAAGATAGAGAATTGAGTGGGGACGGATACCATGGGCTCACCGATGAAAGGGAAAATATATGGGCACGCAACGTATTGAACATCAGGCAAGAAGTCACTCCCTATGCAAGAAGTCAATTGGCGCCAAGCTCTTGAAATCGATACCGTCAAGATTTTAGGATTTAGGATGACTTCCCCCATGTTACCCCATTTCCCTTAGATTATTGCAGATTTTGTTTTTCAATTATGATGTATTGTTCGAATTTTATAATAAATAAAGCTTTTTTTATTTCCTCTAGTCTAAACTCCAAATTGGCAAATAAGGCTTGAATTAATTATTATGCATCACTTATATGTCGTCTTAGGCCTACCTCTGGCTCAACGAGGTTCCTTGCATTTAGGGCGTTTATCTTAAAATAATGTGTTTGCTATCTCAATTTATGAAATGTTCTAACTTGGGTTTTCTTTTGCTCTTACTTTTATTTTACCCTTTCCCTAATGGTTGATCTGTAGACCATGGCTCACCAAACACGATCAAAGGCTGCTCTTCCCTCTCTTCCAAGTGAGAATCGCAAGGGAAAGAGGAAGATGATTAATGATAAGGTTTCGGGTAAAACCGTTGAAAAGGAGTACCCTCCAAGCAAGTTGATCTCACGTTTGGAAAAGAAAATAAGGGAATTAGAAGAAAAAGTGTCTGATATGCGCGGGTGGGCCAAATTGTTACTCTCTGTCGATCCCACTCTGGAGACAAACATAGATAAGCCGCCTGTCACAAGTCAAGTCACTCTCCAAGATCATCCTCCACCCACTCACCCTATTTCTTATCCTCCACCAACTTACCCCACTTCTCAAAGTCAACCAAGCTCCATTCATAAGCCTCCAAAGAACACCCACTTTCCAAATTACCCACATCCTCCTCAACATCATGTTTACGCATGCTTCCAGACCTCCATATCATACTCCGCGTCTGCCGAGTCCTACCTTACAAGCTCTTCAATATCAAACACCTCTACACCAAGTCCCTTGGTATTGCGCGCCTCTCATACCATTTCAAATTCCTTCATATCAAATGCCTCCATATCAAAAGCTTACATATCCTGCTCACAATGTCAAAACCCTCACTCAAAAACATATTAGCAAAAATCTATTCAATATTGAGAAGAGGCCCAGCAAAATTTACACTCCTTTGACTGAGCCTATAGATAAATTCTATGAAAATTTGAGGATTGTTGGTCACATCGCCCCTACCAGTGAAATAAGGATGAATACACATGCAAGGTGGATTGAACCTTCAAAGGTTTACGCTTATCACTCAGGGATGAAAGGACATACCATAGAAGAATGTCGTGATCTGAAAGACAAGATTCAACAATTGATTGATACCAAGATTATATGCTTGGAGGACTTCGCGCCAACGGAATCCCAACAGTGAACGTGCTGAAGTTTGCTTGAACCAGTTTCCAAATAAGGCTTGCGCCATTTAAGTTCAAGTTTACTACATTCATACAAGGAAAGTACCCATGTTAGCATATGGGAAATAAAGTTGGTCAAAATCTATCATTTTCAGTATTGCTTAAGAATGATCTATTTAATGGCTTATGCTCTTCTATTTGGAACTACGTCAGACCTAATTCCCATTTAAGAGGGGATACATAGGCGCTCCTATGGAGTTCAGTCTTATCATAATAAAAAAAAATCATTTTCCCCTTTGACTATGTAACTGGGGCAGAATTTTTGAGAGGGTCTCAAAAATTCCATTAGAGGGGCAATTTCTTGCAAATCTCGATACTGAGGTAGAATTTTTGAGAGGAACTCAAAAATTCCTTCAAAAGCATTTCTTCTCGCAAATCAGTAACTGTGGCAGAATTTTTGAGAGGGTCTCAAAACTTCCTTCACACAAATCAGGACTGGGGTAAATTTTGAGAGGATCTCAAAATCTCACAACTAGCGAGCTACAATCTACAACGAATATCAGAATAGCAAAAGTTGTACACTGGGGATTTTTTTTTAAGGGACCTCATAATTTTTTGTCAACACTTCAAAAGGCATTCTATAGCAGACGTCAAAGAAGCATGATGCGCCAAATCAAAGATACAGATCAACCTCCCATTTGAACTATTTTTCTTTGAATGCAGAAAATACAGGTACATTTACAAGAAGCAGCTTCAACATCACTTGAAGGATCAGTGTACCACTAAATTGTGCCCGACAAATCGCTAATCAATGGCACCCCATCCTTTCAATCAGACGGAAGGATCAAGCTACTTCATATCAATCCTGAACAATCGTTATTCAACGATAACCTCTCCTTACTATAGGACGGAGGGTCAAGCTACAATACTCTGAACTCAAAATTCGCCGACAAATGGCACTCGACCCTTCCAACAAGGCGAAGGTCCGAGATACTTATGCCCTCAATCAACTATTACGCATGTGCCCATAGATCGCACGTACTCGATACTATTATGTTCCCGAATTACACTATGCCCAAAGATGGCATGTGCCTGAGAATTGTACTATGCCAAAGATTGCATGTGCCCGAAGATTGTATTATGCCTGAATTACATTGTGCCAACGATTGCATGTGCCCGATATTGCATTGTGCCCAAATTGCATGTGCTCGAGAATTGCATGTGTCCGAGATTGCATTGTGCCCGAAGATTGCATGTTTCCGAAAATTGCATTGTGCTCGATATTACATGAGCCCGAAGATTGCATTGTGCCTGATATTGCATGTGCCCGAAGATTGCATTGTGCCCGAAATTGCATGTGCCTGAGGATTGCATTATTGCATGTGCCCGAGATTGCATTATGCCTGATGATTGCATGTGCCCGAGACTGCATTGTGCCCAAGAATTGCATGTGCCCGAGATTGCATTGTGCCCAATGATTGAATGTGCCCGAAAATCGCATTGTCCTGATATCGTATGAGCCCGAAGATTGCATTATGCCCGATATTGCATGTGCCCGAAGATTGCATTGCGCCCGATATTACATGTGCCCGAGAATCGCATTGTGCCCGATATTGCATGAGCCCAAAGATTGCATTGTGCCCGATATTCATGTGCCCAAAGCTCGAGAAATGCATTATGCCCGAGAATTGCATGAGCCCGAACACATTCGAATGAAATCACAAGTATCAACAGATGTCCGAATTACAGATACGCTCTATTTACTCATTACTTATGTTCCTAAGGCACCATGGTCTAAAGACATCATTTTCATGGCCTACGGACATCATATCATGGCCTAAGGATTTAATTTCTATTTATCATGATCCAAAGGTGTCATAGTATAAAGGCATCATTTTTTATGGCCCGCAGACAATATTTTCATGACTTGAGGATATATTCTTTGCGTATCATGGCCCTAGACATCATAGCCTAAGACATCATTTTCATAGTCTTAAGGAAAACATCATGGTCGATATGAGAAATTGCATCATGTTTACTTTTACCGTTTGTTTGAAATATTGGCTCTAATAATCGTACAAGGTACAGATTTGCAGGGACTAACATTTTGCAGATAAGACATTTTTCACCTTTCGGCTACAATTATCGTTCTTACATCTATCGAACAAAGGCCCTATCAAATTCTTTGCTACTCGTATTACCATTTTTTTGTTAACCCTTGGCTACTCATATTACCGCTTCTCATCAGATTCTTTGCTCTTAAAATGGAAATCTCTCAGTTGCCTTCCTCGCTACTCTAATCCTATCCATTCAAGCCAATATAGTTCACGTTCGAATACCGTACCGCTCTTTCAATTTTTAGGAGTGTCGTTTGCTCCTGAATCTAGAACTACACACGACCTGATTCTCGTATAACCAGAGATATGTAGGCGGCATAATACCAAAATCTCAGTCGTACCCTTTTTCAACCTTATATCATTTCAATTGATCCCACTGACATTTCTCGTCGGTCGGACAAAATTGGCTACTAAGTCAACGTTGGTTGCCCGGCAATTCATCCTTCATTCTCAAGCAACCAAGGGGCAGCTGTTGACACCCAATTTTGACCGACCTTTAACCCCTTTTGAGAATGCTATTCAATTAAATATGTATTTTAAAATATATTTTGAGTTTAAAATTTAGTCGATTTTGACTAAAAATTATAATTTTAGTATGCACGCTTTACAAAAATTATTGTAAATATTATTAAATTAGTTTTTTATCAATATTTAAACTCAATAATAATTTTACTCAAAATGTTTTAAATTATTGTAGAAAAAATATTTTTATATATGTAGTATTTTAATCGGATGACATTTCCTTAAATTTCCTCTTAATTATTTAATTTCTAGCCTATTCTATTCTAATTCATTTCAATTCTAGCCAATTCAATTCAAATTCTCATTTCAATTATTGCCTTTGTTGATTTCAATTTTAACCTATTCTTATTCCAAATTCGGATTCCAAGTGATTTAATCTCAACCGTCTATCGTTTAGGTAAAACCTAAGATCAAATCCTAGCCCTTCATCTCTTATTAAATCAATGGACGAGATCGATTCTTTTAGCCTTTCCTATGTTTAGTTCTAAGAGATGAAAACCCTAAAATTATTTACTCTTCCTCACTCTCTAGCGTCGCTGCTGTCACGACCCAAGCCTAGGGCCTAGACGTGACATGGCGAATGAGGAACCCGAAGGAACCCCAAACAAGCCTCTCAAACTTGTCATCACACTTCATCGGTCGCGGAAGTACATTCAACATTAATTAACGGGAAATAGGGACTAAGGGCAAACCATTTCAAAATGACATCATAGAACAAGAGCCAAGCTCATTTATAAAATACTTGTCCAACGCACACCTCTACATACATAGATAGGACGGGGCCATGACATACTACCGGCTCCCCTCATAGT
>JAJOOS010025951.1:0-12671 GCA_029582725.1 Solanum chiquidenum
TTTTTTTTTTTTTTTTTTTTTTTCCTCTTAAAACATTTTTTTTCTTATCTATCTTTAATTATATTTTATTTTATTTTTTTATATAACTTAAATTGAAGTTTGTATTATTTTTTCTTACTTCATTACCTTAATTTGATTATTACTTTCATTTATATCATTTCCTTAAAGCACTTTTTTTATAATTTTTTTTACCTTTTTTAATTTATTTTTTACAAGAAATTAGTTACTATAACATGGTAAGAATCACATATATTTTTTTTATGAAATTTAATTTTTTAATGTAGATCACTTCTTCTGCTAAAATTCATATATATGCGTAATAATAAAATTTAGAAAAAGATGACAACCTTCTTATTTCAGATATTTGTTTATTTTAATCAAAAAAAAATTGACATTTTCTCTTATATTTTCTTTAAATAATTGTTAAAAATTATGTGGAAGTTTATTTATTTATTTTTCTCATTTTTTTTATACTTTTCCAAATTTTGAAAAGACTGAAAATTCTACCTCAAAACCTTATTGAATTGTCAAATACGCCCATATTTAAATCATTTCATCATTGATGCTATTAATTTTTAAAAATTCTTTCCTTAAATTCATCAATATTGTTATGTGTATCATTTACTTACTGTTTCCTTAAATCGTTTCTTTTCCTTGCTTTTTTCTTTTTACTTTTTTATTTCCTTATTTATTTTAAAAATTAATTGTCATTAACTGTATAAAAATTGTATTTTTTAAGATATAAATAGAATTTGATTTGTCTTTTTTTTTAAAAATTCTTAGATTATTTTTTCTACTAAAGATCGATATCTATATGTTATAATAAAGCTAAAAATATAAGAGGTGGTATGATATCCTTCTTAGTCCACATATTTATCAATTTGTTTCAAAAAAATTTTGATATTTTCTCTTATATTTTTCTTAAACTAATTGCTTAAAAATGAAGTTAATTTATCAAAAAAATTATGATAATTATTTGCATTCATTGCTCAATTTAAAAGAGAAAAAAGAACATTTAAGAGAAATAAAGTATGCATGAAATGTTTCAGTTTTTAATTATTTATTTTATTTTCATTAGAGTAGAGTATAAAAAAATTTATTTTGAAGTTGCAAACCTAAAAATCCTTCACTTCTATCATAATATTCATTTTCAACTTCCTTCACATATATAAATGATGACTTCTGACAACCTCTTATCAATATGGTCTTTTAGGTTATTTGCTATTAAGTTTTCTATTTGCGCTAATCAAGTATTATTTTTAAATTTTGTTTGATGGTCCTTTTTTATGAATATTATATTATTGTGCAAGTTTTTTTTTCTATTTATATAACACATTTTTTTTTAAAAAAATCTTGATTTATTAGAATAGTAAATTTTTGAAATGAAAAATTTATTTACAGTTGGTGATTTGTACAATATTAAATAAAATAAAAAGTGACCTTGCAATAAGATTAAATGAATGTCAGAAAAAAATATATAAAAAACAACAAATCAATTAATTCGATGTTGATAAGTCATTTATTTGATCTGAGCAAATTATTATCAACGTTGTTCTTAGTCGATACTGGGTCATTCATAGAATTATTATACTTTTAGTTTTATTTTTATTTTTCAATAAAAGTTGATGACCTACAAAATTCAAGCTTTATTCATATTGTATTATAGATTTAAAAGTAATCACTTTTAGATTGTTAAATTATTTCTGATTCATTAATTTTCTATTTTGCTAACATCATATATTAAAATATTAATTTCATTCTTATTCTTGATTATCACTAGACTATTATAACTTATGAATTTAAGAATTTCGGCAAAAAAACAAATCATATGAACTTGAAGTATTGCAAGTTATATTTCATGAATAGGTAATTTATAAAAGATTTATTTTAAATTATTGTTATACCTCGCGAAGCGTGGACAAGTTTCTTAGTTTATAAATAAACTAGTAAACTTGTTCGCGCTTCGCGCAATTATGAAAGTTATTAGTAAATTTTTTAAGAATATTTTATGAATTTATAAAATAAAGTATATAAATTTTTCATATGTACACATAAATTTTAATTTTTGTAAATTAAATAAACTACTTATCCAACTATTTCAGATTATAGAATGACCTTTCTTTTATAGAAAAAATTGAAATATTGTATATGATGACCCTTTACGGTCTATTATAAATAAATAATTAAATATTACTAATAAAAAACTTTAAAAAATAATCAATGCAACGCCTTTTATTTTTACACAATTTTAACATAGGCACATTTATTATATACTTAAGGAGAGTTGAAGAAGTGAGTTTTGAGTTTTTATAATATTATAGCACAAAAATGAAAAAAATTAAGAAAAACATCAATGAAAATGTGAAAAAAATATAAATAAATTTTTGAATTATAAGAGGTGTAATGCAATTTTTATTTGAGATCACATAAAAATTCATAATGAGAAAGTTATGATAAGGTGTCAATAAGTAAAATATTATTTGAGGGTTATAAACTGTAACATCTTGCAATTTAAAATAACTAGGAAGAAGCTTATAATTGGAAATAGTCATTTTTGGAAAGAATTAAAATTTGAAAAAAATTGTTTAATTTAAGAAAAGTGAGTTTTTGGTCAACTTAAAACGGTCATAACTCCTAGCTCAGGATGAGTTAGGTGTAGTTCCAGATATGGTTGGGAATCCTTGGAATGGTCTTTCCAACGCCGCCGAGTTTGCGTGATTCTGAGTTCGTATGAGTGAGTTATGCCCTTTGGAAGTTGGGCTGTTCGAATAAGGAAAGTCTAAAATCGGATTTTTGAAGGGTAATTTAGTCTTTTCCTTACCTTATTATTCTGATTCATTTTTAAGAGTTAATTGGGGTAAAAATCATATTTTAGTCAGTTTAGAAAAAGTTGAGTTCACGCTAGGGCTTGGAGAAAAGAGAAGGAAGTTCAAGATTCGTAAAGAACGTTCAAGAATTGCTTGTGGATTTTGTCGGGGGTGATCCCTACAAGGTATGTGAGATCACATAGTATTGGGTTAGTTCACCCACACGCCAATCTTATTTCAATTCAGTGAATTTAGGTTATTTGAATGCAAAGAAAGTGAGTTCTTGAAGAACATTGTTGAAAATTCGTTGAGTTCTTGATGGTTGTGTTGTTGAAGTCTCTTGTTGATTTTGATTCGCGTTTTCTGGTGAATTTTTGAGTTAAATCTGTTGTATGTTGAGAGTACTATGATCCTAAGTGTTTGGGGAAAGAACCATTGAAGTTTAAAGGGTTTAGAGTTGAAAAACGGAGAAGAAAAATCGTCAAAAAACTGGGGAAGGGGTTGGGGCGTCGCGCCAGCCAGCGCGCCCCAAAAGGGGCTCTGAAGTTCACCCCTTGGGGCGATGCGCCAGCCAGCGCTCCCCAGGAGATCCTCTGAAGTTTGAGGGCTGGCGCCCCACGCCTCTCAGAGCGCCAGGGACGCCAGTTCTCCCCATTCGTTCCCCACCTCTTCGTACTTGTTCCTTAGCAATGTACCTATGTTTCTAAGTTGATTCCAACACTTTAAGGTACATCTAAACATCATGAAATCATCCATAAACATGAGATCATGAACCTTGAATCCATAATTCAATTCAAGGAAAGTCAGGATCAAGGTCAAAGAAGTTAAGAGTCAAGTCTAGAAGTTAAGGAGTAAGTCAAAGCAAAGTTTCTTAAAGTTTTCAAGTGTCTTTAACAATGTTTTAATTCATTTTAAGACTCAAGTTTTCAAGTTAAGCAAAGAGTAAAGAGTTTGAGTTCATTTCTCAAAAGATATTAGGGAACTAAGTATTCCCAAAGAATTTTTTAAATGTTTTTCACATTTAAATAAGAAAGAAAACCTCAATTTTCAAAGAGCCTTCGGGCTAGTTTTTAGAAAAGAGTAAATGCTTTCATAATTAAGCAAGAGGGGAAACTTTGATTTCCAAAATAGCCTTTGAGCTAAGTCTTTGAGCACTAATCTCAAATCACAGAAGAAGTATGTTTTTAAACATAAAGAACTAAGTATATTTTTTTGGGAGTAGTAATGAGCACCGATATGGGGGAGAGTTCAGATAACTCACAGCCCCCATAAACCATGTAGCCATCATGGGTAGAAAAGGTTCATACTTTTTAGATGAACCCTTTTTCACAACAAACTAGTGGATCCACTTAGTGAAGGTAGCTTCCTATATCACGGCAAGGTATGGGATGGGCCTCGGCAGCGTGAGGTAAAGCGATGTAGCATCACTATAGTTCTTAAGTGATGGTTGTCGGTTAGAGAAACTCCCACAGCAGTAGTAGCATGGTTCCTCAAGGGGTTCTGCTTAGTGTGAATGGGGGTATGGGACTTCATTCATGCATTGCACAAGTAGACTTTGAGAGGGAGCATGGTTTGTCTTTTTATGATATTATGATTATGAATTGACGACATGTTTTAAACAGTTTTCTTTTTCTTTATATTGCACTTGTTTTAAACTGCATTATAATGAAATGAGTTCAGTTAAGTATACATGAGTTGAGAAGAGTCAAGGTAAGTGTTTCTTTCAGAATCCTTTCAAGCCTATATTTGTTTTAGCATTCCAACTCGCATACTCGTACATTCAATGTACTGATGCCAGTTGGCCTGCATCGTATTATGATGCAGACGCAGGTAACTAGGATCGGCATCCAGCGCATCGTTGATCCAGTGAGCAGTCCAGAGTCTGTTGGTGAGCCTCTTTGCATTTCGGAGGATCTCTTTTGTTTACTTTCAGTGTTAGATAGTTCATTAGGATGTCGTGAGCCTGTCCCGACATCCATCTCAGTTATTAGAGGCTTCATAGATAGATAGTCAGTTAGTCATTTGTCTTTACTTTGTTATTGACTTATGTTCAGAGTTGAGTTGCCATTTTGGCTAAGTTAAATGTTTATTTTTAAAACATTATGAGTTCAGTTTGAGCAGTTCAGTTTGAGCAGTTCAGTTTATTCTTTTAAAGTACATTTATAGTGTTTGATCATTATAAATATGCATATAGTCTTCCGCTGAGTTAAGTAAGCCAAGCCAAGGGTTCGCTTGAGGCCAGCAATGGTCTTCGAGTGCCGGCCACGTCCAGGGTGTAGGCTCGGGGCGTGACATAAACTTGTAAAAACATATGAGTAATGGAGAATATTAAGAGTAGGGGTGATGAAAATGTGAGTTAAAGCCACAAAATTAATGATTATTATTATAATAGAAGTTATTTTTAAAAGGTGATATGAGTTATGAAGATGTGTTTTTAATTAAAATAAGTATAATACTAAATAGATATTATTATTATTATTATTATTATTATTATAAAATGAAATGGGAGAAGAAAATGCCAAGAAGAAGAGAAAACAAATAATGCAATTGGAGGTTAATGTGAATTAAAGTCACAAAATTAATAAATATTATTATATTAGAAGTTAATTTAAAAAAATTGATATGAGTTATGAAGATGATTGTTTAATTAAAATAATTAAGAAAAATAATACTAAGTAGAGATTATTGTATTATTATTATATAATGAAATGGGGGAATAAAATGACAAGAAGAAGAGAAAAAATAATGCAATTGAAAGTTATAAAGAGGTGACACGTTACTTCTCTATATTTAGCTTTATAATATTTATAGATTTTAAGTATTTAATTGAAAAATAATAATAGGAAAAAAAGAGCATATCACTTGTTTGTTAGATTCATATCCAGTGTATCTATGAGGAATAAAAATAAAGAAGATACAATTCAAACAATTTTCACACATAAAATTAATAATCATTTATAAATTTACAATCCAAAATATGTCAAAATCTAAAGTATTACAACTCATGGGAGAGATATTTACCTCTCAATTAACAAAATTAAAAGAAAAAAATAATACAAAATTACGGAGATTTAGAGTAACACAGAGGCAATAAAATTATTATTACAAAATGACTATTTAGAAATAAAAATATTATTCTTACATTTAAGCATTCAATATTATCAAAAGTTCTAAATTAATATATTTTTCATTTACTTGCTCTCAATCATAAATCAATTGTTTCACCATTTCATTTTCTTCATCTCGTATATCATATTATCTATACCTGCAAAATGATAAACAATATTATTTTTACAATTGTGAATTGTAATTAAGTTCAGAATTTTGATTTTATCATAAAATTTTACTTTTCTATCCTCCTCCCCCTTCCCTTCTCCAAATACTGCAAAATACATAAATTCTCTTTTTTTTAAACTTAGAACAATAAAGTAAGAGTATAATTGAATACCTCATATTTTTATTACTTAGCAAAACTTATGATCAATTGAGTATAACTTCTATAGTCAAGCATACTAAGAAAAAGGGAAATAAATATAAAAGAGAGTTTGAGAAGAATTGCTTACAATTTCTTATAACTTAACCCTCTGATAAAATTTCACTTTTCTATCTCTCCATCCCCCTCCATTCTCCAAATACTGCAAGATAAAGAAATTCTTTAAAAAAATTAATAATAAAGTAAGAGTATAATTGAATACCTCATATATTTATCACTTGGCAAAACTTATGATCAATGAGTATAACTTCTTTAGTCAAACATACAAAGAAAAAGGAAAATAAATATAAAAGAGAGTTTGAGAAGAATTGCTTACAATTTCTTATCATCAACCCATCTATTTTCTTTGTATTTTCTGTAGATCTACCTATAACCAAATCAAATAAATACCAAATTTAAAATAATATTATGATGATCGAAAAGAAAAAAAGTATAGAATACTTGTGCCTTTCTTTTAGCTGAATCATCTCAAATCACCTTTACCATACATTTAAGAGCTTTACACATATATTGATCATTTCTTTTGTAAGAAAAATTTACAATGCCTCTATTTATAGGATAGCAATAGGGAATAACAAATGAAATCACGAACATGATTATTAATAAAATTTAGGAGTTATGATCATGAAAAGTCATGGAAGTAATGAAAATAAAGACAATTAAAATTTATATTAAAGAATATGAATAAATGAAAGGAATAGTAATTGCCACATTCATATTTGTAAAATAATAATAAACAATAAATAAATAAATAAAATAGCAAAAAAAATGAGAAAAAATAAATAAATAGGATCCTTGGCCAAAGAGAGGTGCCACATCACTTTTCTTTTATCTAGCTTTATATTATATATAGATTTCTAACTTTATTTATTTACTAGTGTACTTGTCCACGCTTCGTGCGGTTATAAAAAAAACTGAAATATATTTTTAAATAATTAATGTCACTATTTGATAAATGTTTTAATAAATAATATAATAAACGAGAGAAACACAAATTAAAATACGACTTTGATATTATTTATTCGGCAAAAATTGCTAAAAAGAAATTTTCATAGTGATTAAAAAGTTAAAAATATAAACATTGATATGAAAAACTTCAGTTAATTGACAATCTAATTATCGTAGTTTCATACTAAATTCAATGATATTTATAGCAACATTATTGGTTCAATCAACAATAGTAAATCTACTCGTTCATAAATTACGTGCTTTTTTCTCTTTGTTTAAGTGACACAATAATGAAAATAAATAAATAAAGATACATTTGTGGTAAATCACGGTGAGAAAGAAATACTTGTATCATATTCTAACATAGTTATGCACGAAGTTCAAAAGTTAGAGATATATTATTTTTTTGATATTCGATGTTCGTACCGACACTCATCTAATACAATTTGTGTCTCATAAAATACATTAATATTAATTTTTTTGTATTTAAACTCTCATTCTTTAGAGACATTGCGAGAAGAGAGAATTAAGTTGTGATAGTGCAACTTACGGTTGAGGTTACATTTCTACAAAAAAAAAAAAAAGTTAAACACATAACGTAAAATGAGATATAAAAAATAAGTCATGATATCATTTAGAGAGTTGGTGTGATACTTACCTAATCCAATTATATAGAGATTATCAAAGAGCGACAAAGAAATAATTTTTTTAAAATAATACGTGTATGCAATTTTGAAGATACGTCAATAAAAAAATTGACAACATAAATATAATTATTTATATTATTAAATATTATCGTGGTAATTATTATAAATAAATTGGAGTAATAACTCTCCAAAGGATAACTCCTTCTTTAATGTAGAAAAAAAATAAAAGAAACTTTTATTTGCATTCACTAATAATAAATTTAATACACATTAATCATTTATTCACATTTATTATGGGAAAAAGAAAAAAGAAAAAAATATGACTCTTATTATCCTTATTTACACCCTATTTATGTTGTGAAGAAGAAAATTAATTTATTTATATGATTTTAAAACACTTTTAACATAACTTGTTATTGAGAAAATTAAATGAAGGAATTTAAAGTTTTCTTTAAAAAAAAAGAGAGTTAAGAAAAAAAATAATAGTTTTTTTATTATTTATATGTACATAATTCCTAATTATACTATACATATAAATTTGATCATTTTTTTTATAATGCCTCTTTTTGTAGGGAAACAATATGAAATATCAAATGATATCATGAACATGGTTATTAATATAATTTAGGAGTTATGATCATCAAAAGTCATTAAAGTACGGAAAATAAAAATACTTAAATTTTTATATTAGAAAATATGAATCAATGAAGGATTATTAGTAATGATACATTCATTTTTGTACAATAGTAAGAAATAAATAAATAGAAAAATTGTCAAAAAAAGATAAATAAGATTCTAGGCCACAGAGATGTGCTACACCACTTTTCTTAATTTAGGTAATTCTTGTGTTGGTAAAGAAAGTAGATTGAGAGAGAACAACTTTACTAAATCATTTTAATCCTAAACAAATAGTTTTGTATTTCAAATTCTGACTAAATAGATTGTAATAGTGATCTTTGAAAATCTCAAAAACTTGAGAACTTCTAATATTAATAGTAATAAAAAAAAATTAAAAATATAAAGACTATAAATTTCCATATTAATAAACATCTTTTTATAAATTATACCATATTTTAAAAATTATGAATTAACTTTACATTCTCATGTTCTATCATAATAGTTATTAAAATTAAAGTTGATTTATGTGACTACAAAATTATATTCACATGCTTTATTGAGTAGCATATATATATGTGTTGGCTTTCATTTCAACTTCTATTTTCAATAATATCCTGACATGAAAACAAAATAAGTTAACCTTACCACAACAACAACAACAACAAAAAAAATAAAAATAAAAATAAAAAATATATATATATATGAAGTTAACTAATCATATAAAAACTTTAAAGAATATTTAATAATGAGTTAAAGATAAAGGAAGGATCTTGTTATCAACATAACATAACCTAATGCTCCAAAAATTATAAAAAGAAGAAAAAAAAATCTCTATAAACTACAAAGAGAAGCAGAAAAGAAAAACTCAAACAATTTTTTCCAAAAACCTTCGTGATACATATTATCATGAATTCAAAAATAATAATATTGAATGTATAATTGCAAAAGAGAAAAAGTGATGACTATATTAGGCACATCTAATAGTTTTACCTTGTAAAATCAAACTGCACAAAAATGTCTAACAATCTTCATTATAGATATTTTTCCTGCAAAATCAGATGAAAGAAGACAAAAAATTAACCAACAAAAGAGATAAAAGATGAAGAATAAGGAAAAATGAAAAAAAATAAAATCATCACATATGTCTCAAAATAGGTTTTAATAAGTGTGATTTTAAGATGACATAAATTGGTATATTAAATTATTTGAAGGTTATGAATATGAAAGGTACTAAGTTATGAACATTATTAATATTTATTAAGGGTAAAATTTATATAATTGAAGAGGTATGAAAATAAAATAATTGAAATAAATAAGAAAAAAATGCCAAAAAAATCACAAAAAAATATATATAATAAGAATCAAGTCCTTAGAGAGTGTCACGTCACCGTTTTCATATCTAGCTTTATTATAATATATTGAAGTTAACTACTCATATAAAAACTTTAAAGAATATTTAATGATGAGTTAAATATAAAGGAAGGATCTTGTTATCAACATAGCATAACCTAATGCTCCAAAAACTATAAAAAGAAGAAAAAAAATCTCTATAAACTACAAAGAGAAGCAAAAAAGAAAAACTAAAACAAATTTTTCCAAAAAACTTCGTGATACATATTATCATGAATTCAAAAATAATAATATTGAATGTATAATTGCAAAAGAGAAAAAGTGATGACTATATTAGGCACATCTAATAGTTTTACCTTGTAAAATCGAACTGCACAATAATGTCTAACAATCTTCATTATAGATATTTCTCCTACAAAATCAGATGAAAGAAGACAAAAAATTAACCAACAAAAGAGATAAAAGATGAAGAATAAGGAAAAATGAAAAAAAAAAAATCATCACATATGTCTCAAAATAGGTTTTTATAAGTGTGATTTTAAGATGACATAAATTGGTATATTAAATTATTTGAAGGTTATGAATATGAAAGGTTAGGAGTTATGAACATTATTAATATTTATTAAGGGTAAAATTTATATAATTGAAGAGGTATGAAAATAAAATAATAGAAAGAAATAAGAGAAAAATGCCAAAAAAAATCACAAAAATATATATAATAAGAATCAAGCCCTTAGAGAGTGCCACATCACCGTTTTCATAACTAGCTTTATTATAATATATAGATATATAGATTGTGTGATGAGATGGTCAAAATTCCTCCCTTCTTAATCAAATTCTCAACTTGGACTTTGTAAGAATGAAAAATTCTTAGTAAGGAACACTTTACCTTCTTAATATGCATATCAAAATTAATCAAATAACTAAATTTTGAACACGAAAAGATTGAATAAATAAATAAAAAATGGCTAAATGATTCTCCAATCTATTAGTTGATTTTCAACTATACATTTATATTTTAGGAGGGTCCTATTATTCCCTTGAACTATTTTATAGTAGAATTATTTGCTCCCTAGTGTTGAGTTGACAAAGAAAGTGTAATTCACTTTCTCAAAGAGAGTGAGAGGCAAACTTTCTTACTTTTCTTTTTCATATTAATTTTCTGATCTTTTAAACTTATTTACGCTACAATTTACTTTTACTCTATTTATCTTCTTCATTTTACTTTCTTTCTCTTCTTTCTCTATTGCTTCAACACTCCACCAGATTTAAGTTGCCTGGAAAAAAAAGTATGGAATCATCTCACTATTAATAATTCTTTTTCTCAAAATAAATCGACTTCACTTACAAAAATTAGAAGAACACAGGATCAAATTAAAAATCAACACTTTTCCATAGCTAAGTGTTCATAAGTTCAAGCACAAGAACACGAAATTGAACAATATAGAGAAAACCCAGTTGAATAAATAAAACTAACAAAGCATCAAGGTTAAAATTAGTATCTTTTACAACTAATATTTTACTACTTCAATTACAATAACACACAAAATTGAAGAAACCCAGATTCAAAAATTGATTACTATACAAGTATATCAACATCAAATTCTTAACATTAACAACCCAAATGAAAATTCTCTTTTTAAATTATTGTAAGTCAAATCAATAAGCTCAAGACTTTAAAATTTCGTAAACTTTCAAGGATTTCACCAATTAAACTCGTATCTCATTCAAATATTCTTTTTTTAATCTTTCCAAATTCCGACAATATTCTCATAAGATATTCAAGATTGCTATAGTATTATTTTTTTACCGAAAAACTAAGTTCGTATGCATATATAAGATCTACAGCTCTGTCAAATTTTTGGTTGGCCACAAATATCTCTGATAAAATTGTTTTCCCAAATCAAGATATTGAAGTTTTTGAAGCCAATGAATATCCGATGATATGAGATCCACAAATTAATTTTGAAAAAGGTCCAAATATTGCATGTTGAAATAGTTGTATAAGAAAATTGGAAACTTAGATTAAGAAACTAAAAATTTTGAGGTTACAAATGAAATTTGAAATTTACACTTCAATGGCAGAAAATTTTTAGTCAAAGAAAAGGAAATAAAAAGGAAAAAGAAAAGAAGAAACTGGCTGAAAAAAGAAACATGAAGGGAAATAGAATAAAGAAAAAGAATAATAATAATATATATATTATTACTATATAAGAAGAGCGAATAAGCACACTCTTCTCTGTCAACACATGTGCTTACGTGAAAATGCACTCAATTTAAGGGTTATTTTTGTCATTCTATGCTTTACTTTACAAAAGTCTTGAGTACCTCAATACTATGAAATCAGTTAATAGCCTCCACGTGGGCCGGACGATGAAGGTACTTGCGTAAATAAATCAAAATAGAGGGTTGCTTTATGGTATTTCGTACTTTTCAAACATGAAAAATGATTGTACTTGCCTACTTCATAAATGTACTTCCTTTTTGTTGGACACAAAAACCATTTGCTTTTTTTCCTCTTTTACGGCTAGCTTTAATTGTGTGGGCCCTGTTATTACTTTTGTACACCATTTCATTTTTCCTTGCATTGTTCTTATATTTTATTATTTCCAATTTCTATCCTCCAGGGATCTTTGAATATTATTTATTAATTAATTAATTCATTAATAAATTATTTATATTGTTGCTTCGATTTTAATGGTTTCATCTATTTTTTTTTACACGAAGTGTTAAATATGAAGAATATTTTTAAATTTTGTAATCTTAAATATAAAATATATCACATATATTAAAGTAAAAAGTATTTCT
>JAJOOS010025952.1:0-10142 GCA_029582725.1 Solanum chiquidenum
AAAATACTACAAGCAGGGCATTGGATCTCAGAAGCTGGACTACAAGTGACAGAGGTGATGGAGGCAGAAACTTTTGCAATCAAGGATATGTACAAAAATCTTAGAGGTGAACTAAGTAAGGTACCATGGAGAAGAAATATTTGCAATAACCAAGGCAGTTCTAAGTGGATCTTTATCATGTACTTGGCTATACTAAGGAGATTGTACACAAAAGACAGGCTAGACAAATGGGGGATCCACACTGATTCAATTTGCTCACTGTGTAAAGCAGAACCAGAAACACATCAACACCTATTTTTTGCATGTAATATGACAAATGTGATATGGCAAAGGTTACTTCATTGGTTGTCCATCAGCAGAAGCAGTGCAGGGTGGAATGAAGAGATAGAATGGACTATACTGCATGCTAACAGGAAGACTATACAAGATGAAGTATACAGAATGACATTGGCTGCAGCTGTTTACTACATTTGGCAAGAGAGAAATTACATAATTTTTCAGCAAAGAGAAAGGACCATAGAGGATATTACAAAACAAATCATTCAGGAAATTCATTGTAGAAGTAGCATGACTCCTAGATTGGCAAATATAATGCAGAATTTAAATTTTTATCCTTAGTAGGTTTTCTAGCACAAGAGCTTAGTTAAGGCAAGGGTGATGGGCTTTGAGACTTGGGAATATGTCCATGTCCTAAGCTTCAAATTTGTACATATTGAAAATCTGGTAATATAATTACAGTTACCAAAAAAAAAAACTGACAATTTTGCTAGCATATTACAGCGTTCTAGAACCGTTGTAATTGTATTCAATCATGTTATTGATATTGCTTGAACCGGCGGTCAAAACAGACACAATTACATATGTGCTAATAACATTTTTCTTGTCACCTACTCACATTTGAAGTAATCTTATTTTTATTTTATTTATATATTTATCTACTTAATTTATCGCATCAATGTATCCAAACTTGTCTTAAAGCTTTTAGAATAAATTTAGCACAAATACAAACTTTAGTTAAATAAAAAATATATTATTAAAAAAGTATAACTTCAACATTACATCATCAAATGATCTAAAATTAAAAAATAATCAGTCAATCCTTACAACATTTTGTTAGGGTTTTGCCCTTACCTTATCTGAAATTTATTTTTTCCTAAAAGAAAAGACAAAACATTACCATAAATGTTTTTACTTTTCATGAAAGAAAAATATATTTTTCTTTCATATTTGGTTTATTATTTCCTTAGAGGAAAAGCTAGGAGATCTATAAATTGAAGGTCCCTCTTCTCATATCAAAAAAACACAATATAATCCATAATGTAGTCATTTAGAGACTTTTGTTTATGGGGAGATTTATTCTCTCAACAGTTTTAGTTTTTTCTTTTATATTAGTTTTTCATATAATAATATTATGTTTTTAGTATAAGTTTTTGTCATCTAATTTATTATCATATGATTTGCAAATTATAAGTTTCCGCATGACGTCATATTCACCTTTCATAACCCAACAAGTGATATCAGAGCACATGGTTTAATAATCCAATGGTTCAACAAGATTGAAGAAGGGCTCAAGTGGTTTCAAATCAATTTGCAACAAATTTGATGATAATGAAGATTTTTGTCAAGCTGCATGTGGAGAAGAAGTTTCAATCATATTTCAACATATCTGTGGCTGCAATTTTTAAAAATAAAAATGATATATTTTTATCCCATATATTTTAAATCTTATTTTTAATCATGGCAAGCAGCAGTGATGAAGACTATGTGAAGAACAAATATTATCATGTAATTGAAGAAGGCGGATCAAGTTTTGTCAAGAAAATCCAGCCAAAAGAGGAGATTTGTTGGGGTTTTGCCCTGATTTTCTTACCTGAAATTTATATTTTCCTAAAAGAAAAGACAAAGCATTACCATAAATGTTTTTACTTTTCATGAAAAGAAAATATATTTTTCTTTCATATTTGGTTTATTATTTTCTTAGAGGAAAAGTTAGGAGATCTATAAATTGAAGGCCCCTATTCTCATATCAAAAAAACACAATAGAAACCATAATATAGTCGTTTAGAGACTTTTGTTTATGCGGAGATTTATTCTCTCAACAGTTTTAGTATTTTCTTTTATATTAGTTTTTCATATAATAATATTATGTTTTTAGTATAAGTTTTTGTCATCTAATTTATTATCATATGATTTGCAAATTATAAGCTTCCGCATGACGTTCTATTCACCCTTCATAACCCAACACATTTATCAATGATGATCACTTTGTCTTCTCAACATCGATATAAAATACCATAGGTGTCATATATTATATCCTAACAGATAGTTTTGAGGAATTGAATGAATTCTCTTGTTGAAACATAAATTTTGGTACTAAACACAATGAAAACATTCAGAAAATGATAGATTTTTTTAAAAACAAGTAAAAGCAGAATTCTTAAATCGTGAAAATAAGGTTGTAAAAAGCAATACAAGCATCGTTCTACTCATACTCTACAAAGTATATATCTCACTTAATTAAATTTGAGCAAATAAGTCCTGATATAGATTTGAAGGGAATAACAAGGATCACACTAGCATGGTTTGGCATCACCTACTCCGGTAATTATTATTTTCTACAAAGATTTTTTTTCATCAATTTTTTGTGTTTTTAGGAAAATTCGCAGGAAACTAAATTACCAGAAAATTTTCCTATATAATATATCCCTAGAAAATTCAAATGTAATTTATTTTACTTTTCTCATAGTAGCTTCTTAGACATTGTGACGACCACATGTAACTTTTACATTATGATCAGTATATTTTAATGAGAAAAGACTCAAATATGTTATCGAACTTTGGGAAAAGGGTCATCTATGCCATCTACTTAAAAGTTTGGCTCATCTATGTCAATTCTGTTTGAGAAAAGACTCATCTATGCCATTATTTATTAACTGAAATAAATTTTGATTTTCCAAAACCATTTTCTACACGTGGTCAATTACGATTTGACCATGTTAGTGATTAAATATTTTTTTAAAAGGAAAAGGTTCAAATATGTAATCAAACTTTATTTTGGATTAAATATTCTTGAAAGTAACTAATTGTAACATCTCGTTAATTGAAAGAACTAAAAAGAACTAAAAAAATTGGAAATAATCATTTTTGGAAAGAATATGAAATCTGGAAAATTTGTCAAGTATGTTAAGTTAAGTTTTTGGTCAACTTCAAACGACCATAACTCCTAGCTTAGGATGATTTAGGTTAATCTTTCCAACGTCGTCGAGTTTGCGCAATTCCGAGTTCATATGAGTGAGATATGCCCTTTGAAGTTGAGTTGTTTGAATAAGGAAAGTCCAATCCATATTTTTGAAGGGTAGTTTGGTCTATTCCTTGCCCAATTATTTTATTTCATTTTTTGGTAATTAAGTTAGGGTCTAATCAGAATTAGATTAGTTACGCTTTTACCAAAACACGCTAGGGCTTAGAGAAAGGAGAAAAGAGGAGAAAGGAGAAGAAAAGCTCAAGATTCGCCAAGATCGTGCGAATTGCTTGTGGATTTCGCCAAGGATTTAATCCTACAATGTATGTGAGACTTTCATAACATTGGGTTCTTTCACCCACGTGCCAAGCATGTTTGATTCCGCGTGAATTCGTTCTAAAAAGATTGGAAGTTGAATGTCCTTGATAGTTGTTCTTGAATTGCTTCCATTCTTGAATTGGGGTTGAGATTTAGGAGTCTCTTGATTTTAAAGTGTTGATTCCTTGAGTTATATGAGTTAGATTTTGTGTATATGCCTTGGGTATCTGATTTTAAAGTGAATTTCAAAAAAAGAATCGATTAAAAATCAATTTAAGATTAAAAAAAAATGAGACCAAAAGTTCGTCAGATTTTTGCCTAAGGAACAGCTGGCGCGACGCGCCCCTATGGCGCCAGGAAGGCTGGGGTGGCTCACCAGCAGTGCGCCATTTTGGAGCCCCAATAATTTGGGGCAGGCGCGGCGTACCGGGGACGCGCCCGGATCGTCGTTTTTCACCAGTTTTTCGTCAGTCAGTCCGTTTAAGTCCTTCTAAAGTGTACTAACACTTCCTATTGATTCTAACTACTCTAAATGACTTCTAAACATCTAGAAATCATCCAGAAACATGAATCCATAAATTCAAATTCAAGGAAAGTTAAGAGCCAAGTCTAGAAAGTTCTTAAAGTCTTTTCAAGAAGTTTTTTGCAAATGCTTTTAACTTTGTTTTATAACTTAAAGTTCAAGTTGAGTAAAGAGTAGAGATTGAAGTTCATTTCTGCAAAAGTATATGGAGACTATGTATTCCCAAAGGGTTTAAAATGTTTTCACATTTAAACAAGAAAGGAAACCTTGATTTCCAAAGAGCCTTTGGGATAGTTTTCAGTAAAGAGTAAACGATTTCATAATTAAGCAAGAAGGGAAACTTTGATTTTCAAGATAGCCTTTGAGCTAAGTTTTTGAGCAATTATCTCAAATCACAAAAAGAAGTATGTTTTTAAATATAAGAGCTAGTATCATATTTATGGAGTACTATTGAGCACCGATATGTGGGAGAGTTCAGACAACTCACAACCCCCATAAACTATATATCCATCATGGGTAGAAAAGAGTCATACTTTTTAGATGATTTTTTTAGTGCTTTTTAGCATAGACTATTGGATCCACTAAGTAGTTCAGGTTTTATACCCTCGACAAGGTACAGGATGACCTTGGCAGCATAAGGCAAAACGTTGTATCATCACAATAGCTCTTAAGTGATGGTAGTCGGTTAGAGAAACTCCCACAGAAGTAATTATATTCTTATATACACAGTTTATTTGTATTTTTACATATATTTCAGAGTTATATGTATCTTTGCATACACACAGAGTTTACATCAGATTTTTAAACAACTTTCTTTATATTGCACTTGTTTTAAACTTCTTTATATGGAAATAAGTTCAGTTATGTTGAGTTGAGTTGAGCCAGGTAAGTTCTTCAGTTCCCTTTCAAGCTTAAGTTATGCTTAGCATTCCCACTCGCATACTCGTACATTCAATGTACTAATGCTAGTTGGCCTGCATCTTCTTATAATGCAAACGCATATAACCAGGATCAACATTCAGCGCATCGTTGATTCTAGTTGAGCTCCAAAAGTTGCTAGTGAGCCTCTTTGCTTTCGGAGGATCCTTTTTTATTGCTTTCAGTATTAGTTAATTCATTAGGATGTCGTGGGCTTGTCCCGACATCCATCTCAGTTGTTTAGAGGCTTCATAAATAGACAGACATATGTTAGTTTTTTAGCCTTTTCACTGTCATTTCATATGTTAAGACTTGAGTTGCCATTTTGGCCAAGTTGAATGTTTGACCTTTAAACATTCTTAGTTATTTTATTAAACAGTTGAGTAAAGTGCATTTGATCATTGTAATAATGCTTAGAGTCTTCCGTTGAGTAAGTAAGCCAGACCAAGGGTTCTCTTAGGGCCATCAATAGTTCTCGAGTGCTAGCCACGTGCAGGGTCTAAGCTCGGGGCGTGACAAACTTGGTATCAGAGCATAGAGTTCAAGAGTCCTAGGGAGTCTATGAAGTCGTGTCTGTAGAGTCCTAGTTATTGGTGTGAAGCGCGTCAAATCTATAATTAGGAGGTTGCAACACTTATGAAATTATCTCACTTCTTTCATACTCATTTCATGTGTTAGAGTTTGATCTCTAAAAAGTTTCTTTCTAATTTGTGCTTGCGCGTGTTTTTCAGTTGATTATGCCTCCACGAAGAGCTGTCAGAGGTTGTCTTGCTAGGCGAAATATTGAGGATCAAAAGGTACCCAATACACCTGAAGTGCAACCCCAATGAGAAGTTACCAATACCAATTTTTGGGAAGCAATCCAAATGTTAAGTCAGGTTGTGACTAACCAAGTTGGGAAATAAAAAGGGGCTCGACAAGAAGAGGCTGACACTTCGAGGATCTGTGAGTTCTTGATGATGAACCCTCCAAGTTTCACTAGTTCAAGCACTACTGAGGATCCAAAGAACTTTATGGAGGATCTGCAAAAGGTATTTGATGTCATGGATGTTACTGATACTGAGAGGGTGGAACTAGTTGCGTACCAAATGAAGGGTGTCGCTAGGATTTGGTTCGATCAATGAAAGAAGAACCGAGCTGAGGATGCACTACCTATGAGTTGGGCTTATTTTGAAGAGGCCTTCTTGGGGCATTTCTTTCCCCGCGAACTGAAAGAGGCTAAGGTACAAGAGTTTCTTACTCTGAAGCAAGAGTCACTAAGTGTTCATGAGTATGGGTTGAAGTTAACCCAACTATCCCGTTATGCTCCGTAGATGGTTGCGGATATGAGGAGTAGAATGAGTATGTTCATTGATGGGTTGTCCCGCTTATCAAGCAAAGAGGGCAGGGCAATGATGCTAATTGGGGACATGGATATATCTAGGTTGATAGTATATGTGCAGCAGGTTGAAGAAGAGAAGTTGAGGCATAGAGAAGAGTTTAAGAACAAGAGAGCTAAAACATGGAATGGGCCCGGACAGCAGAAGATTAATGCCAACCGTTCATCCTTCCAACAGAAACAGAAGGGACCTGCTCTATCATCTGTTAATGAACCTGCACATAAGAACAAAAGTGAGTACAATAGTCAAAATTTCGGAACTAAACATGTTAATTCTAAGGGTAATATGACACAAGGGGGTAGTAAGCCTCCTGTCTGTGCTAAGTGCGGTAGAAACCACTCAGGTACATGTCGTGAGGGCTCCACTAGTTGTTTCAAGTGTGGCCAGAATGGTCATTTCATGCGAGAATGTCCAAAGAACAAGAAGGGTAATGGTAATGGGGGCAATAGTCTTCTTCAGTTGCTCCACCAGATAGAGCTGCATCTAGAAGAGCTACATCTAGAAGAGTTACATCAGAGGTAGACGGAGGGAGAAACTGTCTGTATGCTATCACTAATCGCCAAGAACAAGAGGACTCGACAGATGTTGTCACTGGTATGATCCAAGTCTTTAACTTTAATGTTTATACTTTGCTAGACCCAGGAGCGAGTTTATCCTTTGTAACTCTGTATGTTGCGATGAATTTTGATGTTATTCTTGAATAACTTAGTGAACTATTCAGTGTTTCTACACTTGTCGGTGAGTCTATTCTAGCAGAGAGAGTATCGTGATTGTCCCATTTTCGTCAATCACAAGAGCACCATGGCTGATTTAGTTGAGTTAGACATGGTAGATTTTGATGTAATTCTAGGTATGGACTGGCTTCATGTCTGCTATGCATCAATAGATTGTAGAACTCGAGTTGTCAAGTTCCAGATTCCAAATGAGCCAGTCTTAGAGTGGAAAAACAGTTCAGCAGTGCCTAAGGGTCGTTTTATTTCGTACATTAAGGCAAGGAAGTTGGTTTCTAAGGGGTGTGTCTATCACTTAGTCCAAGTTAATGACTCTAGTGTTGAGATACCTCTTATTCAGTCAGTTTCAGTAGTAAGAGAGTTTCCAGAAGTTTTTCTAGATGATCTTCTCGGAGTCCCTTCTGAGAGAGAAATAGACTTCGGCATAGACATTTTTCCCGATACTCGTCCTATCTCTATTCCACCATATAGAATGGCACCAGCAGAGTTTAAAGAGCTTAAAGAATAGTTGGAAGATCTCCTAGATAAGGGCTTTATTCGACCTAGTGTCTCATCTTGGGGCGCTCCGGTCCTATTTGTGAGAAAGAAAGATGGTTCCCTTAGGATGTGTATAGATTACCGCCAATTGAACAATGTTACCATCAAGAACAAGTATCCTCTTCTGAGAATTGATGATCTTTTCGATCAACTTCAAGGTGCTTCTTGTTTTTCTAAGATAGACCTCAAATCTGTCTACCATCAGTTGAAAGTAAGGGAATGTGATATTCCAAAGACAGTATTCAGGACCCGTTATGGTCATTATGAGTTTCTGGTCATGTCGTTCGGTTTAGCTAATGCACCTGCAGCGTTCATGGACCTTATGAATAGATTATTCAAGCCTTATTTAGATATGTTTGTTACTGTGTTCATAGATGACATTCTAATCTACGCAAAAAATGAGAAAGATCATGTTAGTTATCTCAGAATAGTTCTTCAGACTTTGAAAGATAAGGAGTTATATGTTAAGTTCTCTAAATGTGAGTTTTGGCTTGAGTCTGTGGCATTCTTGGGCCACATAGTTTTCGGTGACGGAATTAGAGTTGACACTCAGAAAATAGAGGTAGTGCAAAATTGGCCTAAACCCACATGTCCAACTGATATTAAGAGTTTCTTGGGGTTGGCTGGATATTATCGAAGGTTTGTCGAGGTATTCTCATCCATTTCATCTCCGTTGACCAAGTTGACTCAGAAAACAGTAAAATTTCAATGGTCTGAAGCTTGTGAGAAAAGCTTACAGGAATTGAAAAAGAGATTGACTATTGCCCAGTGTTAACCTTACCAGAAGGTACTCAAGGTTTCGTCATATATTGCGATGCGTCCAGATTTGGTTAGGGTTGTGTGTTAATGTAGAATGACAAAGTTATAGTTTATGCCTCTAGACAATTGAAAGTTCATGAGAAGAATTACCCAACCCATGATCTAGAATTAGCTGTCGTAGTTTTTGCTTTGAAAATATGGCGCCATTATCTTTATGGTGTTCATGTGGATGTGTTCATCGATCACAAGAGTCTTCAATATGTGTTTACTCAGAAAAATCTTAATCTCATACAAAAGAGGTGGTTAGAATTACTCAATGATTATGACATGATTATTCTTTACCACCCAGGTAAGGCTAATGTTGTTGATTATGCTTTAAGCAGGTTGCCTATGGGTAGTACTGCCCATGTTGAGGAAGAAAATAGAGAGTTAGCGAAATATATGCATAGACTTGCACACCTGGGAGTTCGACTAATGGATTCCACAGAAGGAGGAGTGGTAGTGATGAATGGGGGTGAATAATCTTATTTTGCTTAAACTGAAGGCAAATGTTCATCAACAAAAAGTGTTGGCTTTTGAACAAGGGGGAGATGGAATATTGAGGTATCGAGGTAGATTGTATGTACCAAGGGTGGATGAACTCCAAGAGAGGATCATAGAGGAAGCTCATAGCTCCAGATATTCCATTCATCCGGGTTTCATAAAGATGTATCGCGATTTGAGATAAGTTTATTGGTGGAGTAGAATGAAGAAGGGAATTGCATAATTTGTTACTAAGTGTCCAAATAGCCAACAAGTTAAAGTAGAACACCAAAGACCCGGTGGTATGGCTCAGAATATAGAACTTCTGGAATAGAAGTGGGATATGATCAATATGGATTTCATCACAGGTTTGCCAAGGTCTCGCAGGCAGCATGATTCTATTTGGGTAATTGTGGATAGAATGACCAAATCAGCCCACTTTTTACCGGTAAAGACTACACATTCAGCAGAAAATTATGCTAAGTTGTATCTTCTGATGTATTGGTAGTCTTTACCGATAGAAAATTAGCTGACTTTGTCATTCGGTCGACAATTACCCAAATAGAATCATGTTGCCTGCGAGACCTTGGCAACCCTGTGATGAAATCCATATTGATCATCTCTCACTTCCACTCTGGAAGTTCTATCCTCTAAGCCAAACCACCGGGCCTTTGGTGCTCGACTTTCACTTGTTGGCAATTTGGACACTTAGCAACAAACTCTGCAATGCCCTTCTTCATGCCATTCCACCAATAAACTTCTCTCAAATCACGATACATCTTGGTGGAACCCGGATGAATGGAATATCTGGAGCTGTGAGCTTCCTCCATAATTCTCTCTTGGAGTCCACCTACTATAGGTACGCACAATCTACCTTGAAATCTCAAAACACCATCTCCCCCTTGTTCAAAAGCTAATACTCTTTGCTTTTGAACATTTGCCTTCAACTCAAGCAAAATGGGATCTTGATTTTGCTTCTCTTTCACTTCTGACATTAATGATGACTCGGCCCTGCTCGTCACCGCTATTCCTCCTTCTGCAGAATCTGTAAATCTGACTCCCAGGCATGCCAGTATGTGCACATCTTTTGCTAACTCTCTCCTTCCTTCTTCAATATGGGTGGTGCTACCCATAGACAACTTGCTCAAAGAATCAGCAACAACATTAGCCTTACCTGGGTGGTAAAGAATACTCAGGTCATAATCCTTGAGTAA
>JAJOOS010025956.1:0-10314 GCA_029582725.1 Solanum chiquidenum
ATTATTTATTTTCTTTTCAACATATTCTATTTCTAATAATATTTTTTAAATTAGCAAATGTTTATCTTACTTCAATTCAAGAAAAAATTAAAAATGAATTTATTTCTTATTTTATTATAATTATATTTTATCATTATATAAATATAAATTAATGATGGATATACTATGACTTTATATATATGACATATATTATATGTCGAAAGGGTTCATGAAGTTATTCTAAACTGATTCCATTTTGCTACTAGGGTTCCAAAACTTCCCCTGAGCTCTAGAATCTAGAAATACCTTTTCAACTCAAGAAATGCTAAAGCTATTTAGAGTTGGTATTTCTAACTATGTCGGAAGGAGGGCTTTGGGCAAAGAGCAACTCTCAAGTACTTTACTTCAGTCCCAGTAAAGAAAGATAAGATGAGATTAACAAGAAAAAAAATATTTTCTACATTTTTATTTTTTAAAGTGATTTTAAAAGAACGAAAAAAAAGAACACGGTTCTAATATAATAATTTAATTAACAAGAAAATGTGTTTAAAAAAATAATAATATACTTATTCGAAAAATGATATTTTTGACCTATTTAGTAACTATAGGGGCATTTCTGGACCAAAGTAACTGCAAGTGCATTTTTGAACCAAAGTATTGACGACAAGGGTATTTTTGAGCCAAACTATAAACGAAGGACATTTTTGTTCCTTTCACATAGTTTAAGGGCATTTTTTACCCTTTTTCCTTTAAAAATGAATTGTCATAGTAGGAGTTGGACCTACTTAATTATTTGGGAAATATCGTTTTGTGCTGTCTTCATTTTTCATGTTTTGTTAATCGTGGTGCTCCCTCGATGGTATTTCTTGACAACATTAAAAATAAAAATAAAATGTTATGTTGGCACAAAAATTTAAGTAGGGATTTGGCCATAGAATTCAAATATTTTTTTATAGTATTTATAAATTTTAAAGTAGAAGTTTAAGATAGAATTGTGTGTAGTTAAATTTTTTTTTTAAAATAGTGTCTTCAAAATGAGTGCAGTGTCTATCGTGAAACTGGGTATTCTATACTTTTTCTATTGATAGAAAAAAAAATATGTGTGATTATTCATTAAAAGATCAATCTACATTTAAAAAAACAATTATATCGACGAATAAATGTTACAACTCAAAAATTATATAAGATCACGACTATTGCAACCTTTCATTAAATTAAAATTCTTGGGATATAGTAACAATGTCAATTTCTTTTTTGATTTAGAAGAATATAAACCAAGTTATGAAGAGCGGAAGGTAGTGATCATCTTATACAAATGTCGTATCTCACAATGATGAATGACAACCCTATTTATAGATTGAGAAATCACTCTAAAAATCATCATATTAAATGCCATAATTAATAATATATGTTTTTATTCAAAGTGATTCATAGACCTAGGAAATATTATGCATGGATGAAAGTAGTTCATGTATTAAATAAATGAACAATCTACTAATTCAAAAGATTTATAACATTTTTTAATTAATAGACAATATTGAAGTTTGTCAAAAAAAAACTAAAAATGTTTATATACAAAAAGGAAATAAACAAAAATTGCCTACTTTTTATAATAAAAATATTTCAAAACATTAAATTAAGGTAGTCACATCTTCATAAATAGTAAATAATTTTTTATACAAAGCATCAAATATATTACATTGCAAGCACGTGGATAACATTTTATTAACTAGGATTAACTCTAATCAATATAAATAATAGCAATAATATTACTTTGTATTGTATTTGAGTTACCTTTCTACTCTATTGACTTTTTGATATAATATTTTTAAATATTTTAAATCAATCAATCAACACTTTTATGATTTTTTACGCTAAAAATATCATTTGAGCATTAAAAAGATTAAGAAGAAATCGACACATTTAGATTGATTATTAGCAGCCGGATTTGAGGGTATATTTTCACCATTTTTTAGTAGTAAATAATAAAATTAATTGAGTGTCATTCTATCAAAATAAGTATGTAAATTCAAATAGATCTTCAAAGCATCATATATACTTGAGCAGTATTAGTCACCACGATCAATGCATCCAAAACATTTATAAAAATAATTTTTGAGTCAAAACATTTTACATCAAGGATATGGTGCACATATGTGTCAATAGAGTTGAGAATGACCAAATTCGGTGACCATGTTCTTCCAAAGCTAGGTAAGTAATTTTCAAGGAAATCTTTCCGATCCATTCTTTTCAGCGCCCCTCAATCAAATCCATAATTATTGTTGCTTGTGTCCAAATCACGCGAGTAGCCATTAGACATTACTAAGAGACATACCCGGTATATATATAATTAGTGATTCGAAGGTTTCTTTTATTAGTTTTAATAATAATCAGGAATAACTATAGAACTTCAAATTATAATAAAAAAGTTGTCAACTAAAAAAGATCGAAAGTCCATGCGAGCCGGGCTGATATTAACCAAAAAGAAGTCAATAAAGGGCGCAGCTATTTCATTATTTCAGATCTACAGAAAGAGCAACAAATCGGAATAAAGAACTGAGTCGAAATTTACCTGATCGGTAGTTGCTCCCTGTTGCTTCTATAGTTGTTGTCTTCAGGTTGGCTTGTAGTGGTAGACAAAGAGAGATCCGTGAATAGTTCACCGGAGTTTGACCGGCGCTTGGCCAGAGTATACGTCTCCAGAGCTGCTAAGCAACTGCACTTTCCCTTTCTATTGTTTTTGTCTTTCCTTTTTTGATATTTATATTATATTAATATTTTATTAATTAGTATTTATATTTAAATCTTCATATTTATATTATATTAATATTTTATTTATTTATTTTATTTATCTATATATAATATTGTTTGAAAAAATTGAATATATACATTTTAATTCAATAAAAATAAAATTTTGATTAAATTTTTATAATAGATATTTAAAATAATTTCTATCTATAAAATAATCTTCATATGAAAAGTACATTGATACTTGTCTTTTTTGTTATTTGACACCTAAAACCATTTCTTAAAAAATATTAGGCAAACACAATTTGCTTATCAAAAACAATTTTTAAATTAATTAGTCAAAGATAAATTAATTTTTTTCAAAAGCACTTTTTTAAAAAAGTTATTTTATAAAAGTGTTTCTTAAAAATAAGCAAATTTGAGCAACAATAACATGCTCTTATATTATACTATATCTAATCATATTATTCGCGGAGATGCCCCAATTTAGGAATGGTGTTTAATTTGCCCCACACATGTGATTTTTAATTATTTTTTTCCTTCAACACTTTAACTAGGCATTTGGCCATGCGATATCATATCACAATACGAAATCGTGAGATAAAATCAGTGTTTGGACATGCGATTTGATGCTGCTTACATCTAGGTAACAAATAAGTGATCGAAAAATACCCCTAACATCGAATAACAAATAACTTTTTTGTTGCATAATTAGTTTATATATTAGTATCATAATATATCACAAATTATATCGTAAAGCATAACAATTTAATTAGAACTACTATCTCTTGAAATTCGAACTTTTACAATTGATTGTTACGACATATCAATCTTTCCACTCTTGTTAAACTGAAAAATAAAGTTGTGGGTTGAAGTTAATTTTCTCCAATTATAAAAAATGGAGATAAGAATATAAATTTGGGTTGCAGATGGTCTAAGTTGTGTTCTTATTTTAATTAAATTGCAAAACCTAAAAATGGCTATTGGTGTAATAAACTAAATAATTGGGGATGCTAGGTCGTTGGGGTTCAAATGTACTAAGCCCAATACAAAAAACTGTCATACTTCATTTTGGGCTCAATTATTAAATTTGGGCTTAATACATGACTAAGAATGAGTGGATGTTTTGTGATAACGTTTTGTCCTTCGAGTGGGTTGATTTTTAATTTTTGTTGTTCAAATAGATTGGTCTTTAATTTTGTCATTTTAACAATTAAATTTATGTCTAATAATATATAAGTTCTTAAGAAACTAAAGTCGGGTATAATTTGCACATGAACTTTGGTTCAATTGCGTGAGACACAAAACAAAAAAATTGAATTTGTTAGCATTATGATGAGATACCGAAGACTTTCTACCTCTCAAGGTAAGGATAAAATTTGTATACATTCGATTTTCTCCAGACTTTATCTATGAAATTATACTTTATGTTATTGTTAGTATTGTATTGTGATAATTATGAATTTGTCATGATTCATGAACTAATGGACTCTCTAATTTTTTTTTATAATTAAAAATTTGAGGTTGAAATGTATATGCTATATTGCTATAAAGCACTTTTTAAAATTTAATAATAAGATTATGAATCAACAAAACAAAGAGTCTATAACATATGTCAGAAGCCTGACTTAATTGGCTTTTAATCAATTAATTATTCATACAAAACTTTGGATTTCGACATATCTTTGATAATTATATCACTATTATTCCATAAAATATTTTGTTAGTGTATTTTGTCCATGATTAGATTATTGTTTAGGGACAAGAAAATGACAAGTGCAAAATAGCATTCTTATATTTTATTCTTATTTTGGTAATCTCTCCGACCATAACATGATTTTTTTATTCCTTTGACTTGATTTTCAAACATGTCATATTGTCTCACTTCTCCAAAAAAGAAGAAAAAGTTTGTTCAGAGTTTCTGTTTCGAGTCTTGAATATAGAAAAAGTTTTAATAGAAAGTGTTTTGCATTAAGAGTTTGTTTGGAATTACGGTTAAAAATTGCTTATTTTCATGAGCACTTTTTAAAATAGCTTTTCAGAAAAGTGTTTTTGACAAAATAAACAATTTGTGTTTGGCTAATTCATTTGAAAAGTGTTTTTCATAACCAAATTGTGTTTGGATAATAATCTTTTTTAAAAATTATTTTTGAGAATCAAATTACGAAAAAACGTCAGTACCAATGTAATTTTAATATTAAGATTATTTTATAGAGAAACTATTTTAAACATCTATTACAAAAAAATAAAATTAAATCTTTATTTTATTAAATTAAAATGTTCATATTCAAATTTTCAATCAATATTATACATTTTTGAAGGGTTAAAATCTTTAATTATTATATTTTCTTTTTCCTAATCTTGCAAAAAAATTTGTTGTTACATTTTTTTTAATTCTACAAAATAATACGTAAAATAATAATACATAAATGTAAAATAAAATATAAATTTTACATAAAAATTAAAAATAAAATTATTAAATGAAACTTAACCAGATATATAAGATATGTTAATTAACTAATAAGAGATATATTGTTAAATATGTATATATGGAAATGATATTTTAGTCTTGAAAAATATAATTTTCTGCTTATGCTTCTGGTTTTTTTTTAGAAGCAGAAATTGTTAGCTTCTTCCCAACAACAGAAAAACTACTTCTCCTTTCATTTAAAAACAGTTAATTTTTTTAAAAAAATATTATTTTTTTCTCAAGATAAGTGTCTCTCGGCTTCAACATGTTAAACAGACCATAAATAAATTTTGTAGAACATGATTTCACTGTGACTGTACATTACTAGAAACAAAGATTTTCTCCACTCTGAATTAGTAAAGAATTTGTGCTATTCAGACACTCGTTTTCCACTGAACTAACCCAAATATGCATGGTGGGAAACAAATATCTATAAAACAGTGAGAAATTTCCAAACTTTCCATAAGAAAACATTTTTTTTTTATTTCTGCACTGACTGATCAATTAAAATACCCGTGAGAATAGTCACTAAGAAAAAAGTATTGAAAGCATCTTTAAACTTGGCACGAATTATTATTTTCGTCCCCGAATTATTGTCAGCCTTAAAAATATCCTCTACTTGACTAATTGAACTTAAATTTACCCGTCATCTTACAACATGTGTGAAAAACACCCCTAAATTATGGTCAAGTTTAAGGGTGTTTCTACATTCTCTGGTCTTTTTATGAAGAGTCCCACGCTCCAACAAAAATTTGAGATCACTTAATATGGTATGTGACAGTTTAAGAATATATTTAAGATCACTTAATAAGATGTTTTTAAGGTTGTCGATTGTTTATGTACAACTCATACTCATAAGTCCTATGATAAATTAAACAAATTTAGTTTTCTTAATTCATTGACTGCTATTAAATCCCATGTTGTTGTTTATGGTAGTCCATTACACTTTGAAACATGTTGTTGACACTACTCTTGAAGGATACATTAATTAATTAATTATGTATTAATTGGACATGTACGTGTCCTTGTAGAACTAGTCAAACATGAAATCCAACCCCCAAAAATTAGTAGTGGCTAGTAGTACTAAATAAGAAGATACATTTACTAGTATTTTCATATTCCAATAAATACTGAAATGACAAGTGTAATGTATTTTCTTGTTAAAATATCGAAAAAAACCTAGTAGTTTTAATCAAAATTTTCTTATAGAATATCATTTAATCAACTCATTGATCTATGGTGGAGCACTACTATGGTCCATGGAATCGACGATCATACAAGATTATGTGTTGTTATATTTTTAATTTATCATACGTATATGAGTATGTTTTCGATTTTGTCCATGTTCGTTGATCAAAATATTTCTTTTAGGAAAATAAGTTTTTTAGAAATGAGAAAATAACTTTCGTAGTGGAGTAGGGAAAACAAGTTGAATTGACAAGTGACATTTCATATTGATTATGTTCTCCTACTCTTCAATCATAACGAATGGACCATGTGAATTTGTGGTCTCTCCGTAAAATTAGTTATTTTATGTATATATTTTTTAAAATGGGTCATCTAAAAGAAGGCTAAATGATGCAGATGCACTATATTGAATGTTGAATTATTTACTTAAACGACTATGTACATTTTTTTAGGGGTGCACCAATTTTTAAAAAAAATTAGGTTCGCCTTAGTTTCCAAGACACCTCATCCTCATCTCACCGCACCACATAGCTCCTATCTCTATCACCTCACTTCTCATAGTATTTATCTAAATTAGATTATATACAAATGAATGTAAAATAAAATATTTTGCTTGCTAATTACCAATACAAAAAATAAGTAAGAAACATACCTTTATTTTAGAAGATATTTTCAAACAAATTTCCCATCCTACCGGACACACCCTGTATTTATGAGATTTGTTAAGATATTAAATTTATCTTACAAAATCATAGATCGTCGATTCATCACAAATCAACAGTTATTTATTTGTTCAGAACTACAAATCTACAATATTAAATATGTGAAAAATAAATTAATCATAAATAAGATTTTAAAAAATAAGGATATTATTGATAAAATAATATGAATATAATTATGTTTCTCCCTTTATTTTTATCAGTCTTAATATTACAGTTCTTATTCCTCTAAAGATTTATCCGTAATTTGAGGATCATAGGTTCTTATTTCTCTGAAGATTTATCCGTGGTTTGAGGATCATAGTAACTTATTTCTTGAAGCAGAATGATATGGACTTCCTTGAGATTTGTCTATTTTAGAAATTTTTGAGATGTTTCTCAAAGTAATATACTCTCCCTATCCCAATTTATGTGACACATTTCGGATTTTGAGATTCAAACAAGTCTATCTTTGATCGTAAATTTTTTATATATCTTTTAAATAGTTTGAATTATCAATTATTGTGACGTATAGTACTTTTTATGTAGTTTACAAATATATAAATTTCATTTTTAAAAAATTGAAAATTTCATGAGCAAATTTTCGGTCAAACTTAAACTGTTTGACTCTCAAAACACGAAATGTATCACATAAATTGGGACAGAAGAAGTAGTGCCTTTTAAATTAAATAAGCATAAACTTAGATTTAGGATAAAATAGCCTCCAAAAATCCTAAATGGAATCACATACATCAAATAGAGTTCTATAAAATTTTAATGTTACATCAATATTACATTTTCTATCTAGAACATCCCTCACATCCCTCAAAGTGTTCAACTCACTTAGTAAAAACGAATTAAGATATCTAGTTAGATGTGTATACTCAAAGTTAAGAATATTTACTTACTAACTGAGCTCAAATTTAAATGTACGTTTATATTTCATGCCTTCCCTCTATGAACCCTAGGAATTCCATGCCTTAATTACGATACATGCAACATTACTACTTATCATGTGATACCAAAGTATGTGGTATACGTTGCTTTACCTTTTTTAAAAAACATATATTTCTATAAATTTCGTCACAGCTTTATTATACAAATGACGCAACTGCCAGTATAGCAATATTCATGTGAATTTCCACATTACAAGAACTATTTTTTTTTAATGAGACATTCAAAGTAACCTCTTATTGTCACATACAAGCAAAATAAATCAATATCTTAGAAAAAGTAGTAGCAGAAAATGAGAGAAAAAGAAAAATTAAAGCCTAAAATTTTGAATTCTAAACCATCATGCACGTTTTTCTTGCTATGTTATCTAAGGAAAAAGAACCAAAAAGTAAATCACCATCAAGGACTAAGCTAGACGCTTAGATACAGGTCGATCAAACTCAATAACTTATTAAATACGTAATTAAAAAAATTCAATTATTATTACTTGAAGTCATCATTTGAAATTTTCAAAGTCTATTAAATTTAACTCCAATTTATTGAGTAACGTCAATATTCTGTCTATGACATGTCTACAAGAGGGGTTGGGGCTGTCCAGGTCGTACGTATGATCAAGATGATACTTGTTATGTCATATGAGAGTTTAATTAAGAAATAAAATTACGATCTTTGCTATCTAATCATTTTTCTAATAACCATAGTGTAACCATAAAGCATATATTTTCAGACAAAAGTTTTCATCAGTATTTACTCCCTCCGTCTCATTTTATATGATACATTTTCTTTTTGGTCAGTGCTAAAAAGAATGTCACATTTCCTTATATGGTACTACTTTTTAAAGGGCAATTTGATAAACAATTCAAAGTCTTCATTTATTTCTTAAATTTCATATCTAATCAAATATTGACACATAAAATGAGACGGAGGGAGTACAACTTTTCTGATGTAATCTTTTGAAAACCAAGACAAACCGTACACACACACACTACTTTTCTCCCATAAGATAATTAAGCCGTTGCTTGAAGTGACGTTTGGTAAAATTCATTCTTTATTTCTTTCTATTTACTTTTCTTTTTAACAATATTTTTGTATATAGCAAAAAATATTATAATGCTTATTAATCATTTTATTCTAATTTATGTATTTTACTTTCTTTATAAAATAGAATAACGCATTTATGTTTTTAATAAGTTTTTAATCTTAACATTTTTGTTGTTCCTTTTAATTATGATACACCTTCATAGAAATAGAATGTCATAAGTATATTTAAGATCACAAATTTAAAAGGTATTATTAACAAATTATGCATGTTTTAAGTTTAAGATCATGAAATTTTTAGTTTTTTATAATTTTAAATCATTCTCAACCAAATTAAGATATATAACAATTCAGAAAAAAAGTATATATATATATAACACCCTTTCAAATTATTTTTTTTAAATTTATAACCTTTCAATTTTACTTTTGTCATCGTCAAATGGGTCTTGCATTATGCGATTTAAATTTAATCGGGCTCCAATGTCGGCTCTGAACAATCGCCTCAGCCTTTGCTATGCCTCGTCTTTCCTTCTTCGAGCTAGGGCACCTAAGAGCAGACTCAAAAGGGAAGAGCGTGGTCTTGGGTTTAGTCTAAAAATCCATTCACATCAATAGGAGCAGGGAACCAATAAGAAGCATTTTCGGGCCTATCAAACAAACTATAGGTTTCCCTTTTCGTTCGATAGAATTAATTTTTTTAACTTAATTTTCATTTTACCTTTAATAAGACGATGACATAATTTGTTGTTAAAAAAATCTCCTTTTTGACAATTTGTACATATTTAGCTTAGTTTAAAAGTTGACTAATTTTTTTAAAATAAAAACGTCATATTTAAAGAGTATAAATTAATTAATTAAAAAAAAAAACACAAAGCGTTAAAACCACCCTCTACCATCCTGAATCGGCAAACATCCCTCCCTCGCGAAAATCTTTCATAGACCCATAATTCTCTCTTTGATTCTGTATTTTGTAATATGTCAATCGGCAAACATCCCCATAATTCTCTCTTTTGATTCTGTATTTTGTAATATGTCAACCGGTGGCACCGCCACCAATTCCGCCAGCGGTAGTCCCAGAGTGGCCGGCAGCGGACTCACCATCCACCACCGACGCCCGGTTATGGAGAACGACCCTGAAAAATTATCAGATCATATACAAATCGGATTTGATAATTACTATGGTGATAATAACAATAATGCAAATATTATTAACGCTGGTAGCGGAAACCTCCCTTATCA